>JANHGL010024288.1:0-10000 GCA_024611195.1 Ceyx melanurus
GGTCCCGCGGACCGGGGACTGCCGGAGGCCGGGGCAGCCCCCCCGAGACCGGTGCCAGCGGCTTCCCCGGGCCGCCCGCCGCGGGCTGCGAGGGGAGGCGCGTCCCTGAGCATCCCCCTTGGGCTTTGGGCTGCCCGGGTCGCTCCCCCCCCAGTTTCCCCGGCAGCTCGGGGAGCGGGAGGACCGCGGCTTGGGTAGGAGAGCCCGGCAGGAGCGGGTGCGAGGGGCAGCGGAGTTGATCGCGTTATTTTCGAGAAGGTTGAACAGCGGCTTTTCGCTTCCCTGCTCCCCCCCCCGCGTTGCTTTCTCCCCTTCGCCGCCCGGCTCTGTAATTGTTAGCGGGGTGGGTGACGCGCAAAGTGCCACCGCCGCCACCGGCCCCTGTCTCGCCGGCTGCAGGCAGCGGGGATGGGTGATTTTCTCGCCCATCCGCCATTCCCCGCTCCCTCCCCACACGCAGCCACACGCACACTTGCTTTGATGCATCTAGGCTGCTGGTGAACAAGTGTCCAAAGCTGGGAAGGTCTGGGCTGTATCACCCCTCAATTCCACTCTGCTGGAATTATTGTTTTCGAGAAGGCGACTGCAGGTTTGGGGTTTGTTTTGGTTTTTTTTTTTTCTCGTTTATTTTTTTGCATTGTTATTTTTAAATTTCCTTACTGGTCCTTGGCATCGTGCAAAGGCATCCCACGGCTCCTAATCACTTTTCCTGGGCTAAGAGTTTCCATTGGAAAGTTTTTCTTTTCCTCTTGGCGTGGAGAGCACTTCTTTCTTAGTTTTCCGCATCACCAAGTTGGAGCCCCGGTGTTTTCTACTTGCTCTGTAGGCCTCTTGTCCTCTGTTTTCTGCCCCTTCTCCCTCCCTTCCAAAAGCAACTCGTTGTGCTTCAAAACTAGGATGACTTTTTACGTTGCAAGCCATCTGTGGGGAGAGCAAGGCAGCAAAGTTGAAGCCCGAGAAGGATTTTTTAACTATTGTAGCTGAACTTTCTGGCCCTGAAGCTTAAGGCAGCGTGAATCCACTTCATCAGGTTAAAACATCTGTCAGACTGGCAAATCGTTCAGCCTCCTGCTCCTTCCCAGGGTGTTTGAGAGTCCCACACCCTCCAGGGCTGCTAGCAGCTCTCCAGGAAAACCCACTTGGTTGGTAACAATAACAGCGACACAGGGAAATGTTTCCTTCTGTCACAGCAGATCAGCAAAGCAGGGCTTTTTCAAATATTTTTAATTTAATTTAATTTTTTTTCCCCCGAGGAGGTCATGTAAAATAAATTAATATAGACAAGCAGATGAGAATTAGTATTTTATGCTGTAAAGATTTGTTTAACTCTCTGCTGAGCTGGGTTCTAGGTCTAAGAATTTATCACTAGCATGATAAACTTTTACATGCCCCGAATCTATTTCAATACAGAAAAATAAAACCCCGGTACTTCATTACGACACTCCCGGCTAGTTAATAAATTGGGGGGAAAAAAATTGTTAAACTAGGTTTTTGTTTTGTTTTGTGAATCTTATCTATGTAGCCATGTCACCCGAGATTAGAACAAGAGATATGCTAAAAAGAAACGCTTGCATATGGTGGGTAGATTAAGGACAAAGAATCTTTTTGTCATGGAAATGTTTTTTGGGTTTTTTTTTTTCGTGGTTTTTTTTCCCTTCTTTTTTTCCTCTTTTTTTGGGGGGTTTTGTTTTGTTTACTTCATCACATAGAATTTCTCACACTTGGTTTGTTTTGTATTGCCCTCAATGACTACATGATCAAATGAATGGATTTATTTCTGCCGAATGAGAAAGACAGTCTTTCCATCAAAAGGACTACATTGCATCCCAGTGAGGAATTTTAAAGCGTTATTATTGTGGCCCCTGAATAGCACAAAATCGGCTTTCACAGCAGCCCGAAAACGCAACAATGTAAACACTTTCCAGCCTTGGAAAGCTGTTATCAAAATGTGCTGTGTTTCCTTTATCAAAATATATTTTAATTAATAGAGCGAAACCCTTCGCAGCTCAATTTAAAAAAAAAATAATGAAAAAAATAAGAAAAGTGTGGCTGTTGTTGGCACTTTTCGCTGGGGAAATGCAAGGTGGAGGCAGAGCCAGCAGCAGAGGGGCTGCCTGGTGCACATGGGTGCGATGTAAATCGTTTGCACCTTGGATTGGGGAGCCTAAGGATTGCTGCAGCGCAGGCAGCCTTCCTCCTCCTCCAGGCCACAGCTACTGAGCGCTCCCCGGCTCAGCCCCTTCCCCTTCCCCAGCATCCCGGCTCAGCCCCTTCCCCAGCCGCTGCTGCTCCGTGCTCTTCGCAGCCGGGGTGAAGATCTCGCTGCAGCTCCCGAGCGGGTCTTGCAACAGGCCCAAAGCAGTTGGCGGAGTGCAGAGAGTGTTTGTCGGTTTTAGAAAGCGAGCAGCTCCAGCTGGAGGGTTTTTGTGGCCTGGTCACTCCTGTGGCTGCTTGTCTCCAGAGGTGGAAGCTGTTAGCAGATTATTATTTGTTGCAACTATTTAATATCACCTAAAGAGAAATTTTATTCGGTGGAGCATTTAAAAATGAACGGGTGAGAGATGTCACCCATGGAGTGAAGGGAGGTTGGGAGCAGCAGGGACAAGCCTGGCAAGGTGGGGAGCAGGGTGGGTGACAAACATTAGGCTGGGTTATGAACATTAGGCTGGGTTATGAACATTAGGCTGGGTTAGAAACATTAGGCTGGGTTAGAAAAATTAGGCTGGGTTACAAACATTAAGGCCGGGTTTGAAACATTAAGGCTGGGTTACAAACATTAGGCTGGGTCTGAAACATTAGACTAGATTACAAACATTAAGGCTGGGTGAGAAACATTAGGCTGGGTTTGAAACATTAGGCTGGGTTTTAAGTTGACCGTTCTCACCAAAACTTTGGTGCTGCCGTGAGCAGAGAAGTTTAGCATCAGCAGCAATAAAACCGTAGCCAGCTGGGGCTGCAGAGCAGCACAACTGCATGAAACGGGGCAGTGGCATGAGGGTGAGAAGCTGGTGGAAATCTGAAGATAATTAGCAATGTCATCAGCTACAGATTTACACTCGGAAGTGCTTGTTGCAAATGAAATGCTAAAAAATACAATTAAAAAAAAATAATTGTTGAAAATAAGTTTTAGCAAGCAGCTGGCCATGATATATTTATTATTAGTGGAATAATTGTACTGTAGAAAAGGGAACAAAAGGTATCTATTAAAAACCCCAGCACTTTGAGGTGACTGAATTGGAAGATGTGATGGAAAGAATTTAAAAGCAGCAGCAGAAGGACTCAAATGACTGCCTGTAGAATACAATAATCTCAGTTTCTCAGTAAATATAAAGCATTGTAATAGCTGGAATTACGTTTCTAATACACTTGTCTAATTCAACAGATTCCAAACAGAATTATAGAAACAATGCAAATGCTTCAACTCCAGATAATTTTTATATTAAACCAGATACAACATTTGGATTTTTTAAGTAGGGATAATGAAAAGGGTGGTTGTTTTTTGTTTGGTCGTACGGTTGGGTTTTTTTTGTAATGCTGAAAAGTGATTCTTGAAGTGAGGCTCTGCTGAGGGTGATGACAAATGATGCTTTGGACTTTTTCATGCTGAAGTTTCTGGCCAAGATGCATCATTGTTTAGTCTGAGGGTGCCTCGTAGTGCCCCGTGTGATGACACTGCTCTGCTGTGCCTTTTGCAATCTGCTTTTTTAGGTATTTCTCCCCTCACTTTTCAATGCATGCAGCATAGCCTAAACTCGTGGAGCTTTTGCACCCCAGTAAAGTGAGTTTTGAGCAGTTGGTGGCTGCACTGGGTGTTGTGGAGTGTGCAGCCAGGCACACTCACGCTGCCACGGGCTGGCTGTGTGTTCACCTGCAGATGTGAAGGTGAAAACACCCTTTGCAGGTGATTCCTCATCACCTAGACACCATTGCCTTAAAAGTGGGGAAGCCACAGGCAGCTGTCAGGAAACAGAAAACTCAGCTGATTTCTGCAAATGTTGGGTTGTGAGGCAACTGGATGAGGAGGGTTTTTGCTTGGGGAGAAAAAAAAAAGGCCGAGTAAGTGTTGGTGTAAATTGTCCCTTGGAGAAGAAAAGGCAATTGGAACTTTATAGAAATAGCTCTGCTATTACAGTTAGAGAGTTAACAGGCAAACTGGGTAAACCTATGTGTGTAAGTGAAAAAATACTCCATTTCATCTGTGTTAGCACTAGGAAAATATTTGGAATAATAAGAAAACTACAAGCAACCCAGTTGCTGATGTGTGTGTATAAAGTAGACAGAACTGGGTCAGTTTTTATCTGGTGGTGCTGATCTTGAGGTTTTCCCATCTCCTGAGGTAAACATTAAGGCTTTTTTTTTTTTTTCAGAGTGGGAGGGAGGAAATTTTGCAAGGTGATTTAAATTCTGTAGAATTAAGCTATGAACATGCCCACATTTAGTGTTGGAAATTACTTCTTGCTTAAAGAAGAGGAAAAGCAACAATTCGAAAAATGAGTGGCATAAAAAAAATTAAAATAAACAAATGAATAATGAGTATTAGTGCCATTTTGTAAAAATATTTTGAGTCCAGGGAAGATTTTCTGAGTGTCTTTCTTTCATTTTATTTGTTGGCAAGCATATCTGTTGACTGTCCATCAGTCAGGACATGAGTTAATTACTTTTGCTGATTATAAAGCAGGTCTCACATGAAATTAAAATAGTTAAGTACAGACACATTTTCTAAAAATCTATCATGTAAAAATGATTTATTTGGAGCTATAGTATTTGTAAAATGAGAGTAATTTCTGTATGTTTGTTTTTTACAGGAAGCATGAGTAAGTTTAGCTCCAGCACTAAATTTTTTTTAAATTGTACATATAAATGTAAAAGGTCAAAATCCTGTTTCCTTCACCCTCTGAAAATTTCCTACTAAATGTAATTAAGGTTTTCCATTAATAAAAAAATGGGGAATTTAGGCTAAAATATACTTCTAGGAGCTGGTTTAGTTACAGACACAGTACTTTTCTTACTAAGGAAAATTGGAAAAGAAAAAAATAACTGTTTTAAAAAGTGATAGAAAACCATAATACAACACTTAAATTATTTTTAAAATATATTTTTAAGATGTGTTTATTTTAAGTGGAAAAGTGAAAAGATAGTGGTGTAAAGAGTGAGGTCTTCAGTGTTTCCTTGCAGCAGTTAGGGGCACACAAAGTGAGCGCAACGTTTAGTCTGGGCTAAGCTAAAAACCAGTCTGAACCTCTTCTTGGCCTGTGCTTGATGCTGGTGTGTGTCTCTCCTGTTCACCACTCTCCCCACCACCAGCTGAACAAGAGACAGCAAAAAACCCCCAGGCTTTGAGAGTGGGGCACAGGGGGGGTGTTTGGGCAGGCTGGGTGGGTGCTGCTGGGTGGGTGCTGTGCTGCTGGGTGGGTGATGCTCAGTGAGCTGCTGCAGGACCCGAGCCCGCAGCCGAGGAGCAGGAAGGTGTGTGGGAGGGGGGTTGCAAGTGGCAGAAGGCTTCCCCAGGACTCTCCCTGAGGGTGGGTAGTTAGAAGTGCTTTGACAAGGCTTGCTGATTTAACCTTTGCCTGCTTTGCCCTGCCAGGGGTGGCCACTAGATGTCAAGCTCATAATACAATTAGTACATCTGTGCAGTTGACCTTGGCAGCACGGCTTACCACTGTTCTGTTAAGTGTTAACACTGAATTGGAGTGTTAACTAGAGATCCCTCGGAGTTTGCTGCACGCTGTACAGCTTATCAAATGCCCATCTAGCTCGGCACAAGTGTTTACAGTTCTTAAAGAAGGAGAAAGGTTTCCTTTTGTGAAGCCCAGGATCTCGAGCTGCTTCATTAACCCTGCAGGTGCCGCAGTGGTTTTGTTTCACTTAATCAAAAGCGATTTGCTCTGCAGTGTTTTGGGAAGTCGCTTCTGCTGCTGCCGTCTGATCGTTTTATTTTAGGGTTTTGTGGGTGCACTGGTGTCCCCAAAGCTGGAGATGAGGAAAGCTGAGAGTTTTGGTGAGATTTTTCTCAGTGCTTTGCTGCATTTCAGGGTATGGAATGAGCTGTACAACCAGCTTTGGATCGCTCCGGGTTTGCTCTGTGGAGCACCCCTGCATGTGAGTAGTTTTACTCAAAGGAGTAGTGCTGTTGAGTCAAGGAGTTGTAAGCTCAGTTTGGAGATGCCCAGGAGTTGCAGGATTGGGTCCTCACGCTGACCTCTCTCACTGTGAGGCTCCAGACAGCAGATTGTCAGTGTGGCAGTGCAGGGTGAGTGGCTTCATTCTGCCCCCTAAGAGTTCCATGCACCACCTGTGTTCTCCTTCTTTCTATGACTTTATTTATTTAGTTTTGTTTGGTTTTGGTTTGTTTGTTTGGGCTTTCCCCCCAGTGTCTTTTCCCTATCAGCTCTGTTAGAAGTATTTTTTTTTTAGGATTCCCAATAAAACTGAACGCATCCCAGATAAATTGAATTTTTTTGAATCCCTACAAACATCAGTTAGTTCTCCAGCAGTTCTACACCACCCCAGAAATGCCTCGATGGGCAAGCAAAGAGCTGCTTGTACGACTGTGCCAAACACAGGGTGGCTTTTAGTTTCTTCCAGGAATATTCCAAGGAATTTGTGAGGCTCACATGTGTTCCCCATCTGTGCGGGCAGAAAGGCGCCAGTGTTGGAGATAACGAAGGGCTTCGCTGCTCAGGTTCGAAACCGCGAGTGATTCAAACGGGATCCAGTCCTGGTGCCTGTGCCACAGGTGGCTGTTACTTAACAAATTCGGAGATCGAGGCTGCTGAATAGATGAAGCCGAGTGTGCCAGGTCGGGGCCGGGTTTCGCATAGCAAGAGTGCCCTCCGCTGTTCAAACCTGCACTGACAGCTTTTGTGGGCTGAGAAAAAGGACAGAAAATTTTGCTATTGAGTCTGGAATTTCTTCTACATTGTTAAACACAGTAGGGGTCTCTATTTGTCTCCTCCTGTTTCACAGCTTGGGCTCAGTATGTGATAATTCATCTTTCTTTATGGGATTCAAAGCTATCATAAAGAGTTAAAAAGAATTAATTTGCAAGAAAATAAACGTGTTCTAACAATTTAAGAAAACTTTCTTTAAAAGCCCTGTCAATTGTAAGAGATGATAAAGCTAAGGAAAAAGTAATACCATTCTTCTCAAGGATCAATACGTTGCTACAAGGCCACTGTTTCCAAATGAATATAATTTTGGAAACAAATTTATGTGGGTTTTTTAAATATATATATTTTAACTTAAATTGTGCTTGGGGAAAAAGAAATTTCTGTATCCTCATAATAGGAGTAGTAATTAATTGTCCTGTATCAGAGGTTTATTTCTAATATTGCTTGTTTAAAATAGAAAAATGCGGTGAGCTGCATTTGGAAATGATGACTGGATTTGCAGTTTATGCATCTGTCTTGATAGTTAGCAGAGGGTTTAGCTGGTGTTAACAAATGCAGCTCTTCACAATTTGTACACAGCTTCTGAAAGATCAGTGGGTTGTATTTTTTTTCTTCCTGAAATTCCTACTTTTGGAAAATAATATCTCAATTAGGCAACTCTGAATGTAGAAATAAGAGTAATTTGTACCACACTTTTCCATGCTTTCATTTGTATTATTGCAGATAGACTGAAAAGAAGCTTCAGAAAATATTTTATTCACACTTTTGTTTGGATGCCTCGGGAAGGTGTCAGCAATTTGAAAGGGATGAAAGCCTAGAAAATGTGGATTCTCTTACTTGATTTTATCCCAGTATCTTAAGAGTATTATACAATCTAGTGATTCTAGGATACAGAGCAACAAAATATAACGAAATACTGAATTGTTAGAGAACATCTGATAGTAATAATTCTTATACTAGATGATCTTCTAGGTCCCTTCCAATTCCTAACATTTGTGATTCTGTGATTATTTAATTGAAAAGATACTTTTCAGGCCATTTCCATGTAGAGAACTAGAAGTGATTTAAATTGAGACAAAATAAAAAGATTCTAGAGCAAAGCTGGAGCACAGTGGAGTTGGCTGGTGCTTTTTCCAGACTGGGAGCAGTTAGTCCTAGCCTAACTAGCAGTTAGAAAGTGGACACTTAGTAAACAGCATAGGTTTGCAGAATTAACATGACTAGAACGTGATGCTTCATTTGGGTCTGTTTCACAGAAGTAGATGGCAGCAGTTTTGGAGCATCCATCCATTCCATTCTCCCTTGCACACCATGCAAAAGGCTCTCCCCTCAGAGCAGAAAGATCCGTGTGCCCGTGATAACTCAGAGCTAGGAAAGCTGGCTTCACAAATCCCATGAGCGGGTAGTCGGAGGCTGAGGCAGTTTTTTCTCAGCTCTACACGTTCCCTGATGGTGACTGAAGGACCCACAGAATCCTATGAACCCTCTCCCTACCTCCTGAGGCCACCTCCGTCCTCCCCGCAGCCGTGCATTGCTGCAGCCCGGAGAGCGTGCGGTGGGTACGCGACGTGAGGGTGGCTGGGCAGAGCCTCCCCTCGTGTACCCCCTTCAGAGGCAGCAGAGCACCTGAGCACCTTCAGCTATCACCAGCCTAAAGTGACTTTCTCAAAACACCTTCATTTGAATTTCCGTGGGCTGATTTTAGGGCCGGACCCCAGTGATGCAAAGTGACAGCACTCTGCTGGAGCCACCACAGCTCAGTGGGTTGGGACCAGCTTTAGGAGCTCGCCCCGGGTACCGTTTGAGAGATGTTGCCTGCAATTTTTCACCAGTTTTGCTAGGGTAAGCTTTATGTGCTGTAATTCATCTTGCATCCCGTAGCAGCTTCAGATTAGTCTGTTAGCTGTTAGACTGCTAATGAGAAAAAGAAAATAACTGAGAGGTTATTAGTGGCTGAGATCCCGACTGCTTGACAAAACTCCCATTCAACACCTTTTGTGTAACTAAGAACTGCAAAATTCAACCCATGTCTATGAGATTAAGCAAGTGCTCGATTAATTCCCCCAAGTCCTTGCAAATTTTTACTGTGCTACATCCTCACTGTAATAATAAAAATTTCAGGAAAAAGAAAAGAAGCAAAGATTAATTTCTGCAGTGCTTAACGGATTTAATCACACTGTAATGTATTGGAAAATGAAAGCAAGTTATAAAACATAAGGAAACATAAACAAATACAGTGTTTTCCTGTAACAGGCATATGCTGTAAGTGAAAACAAAACAGGAGAAATTAAATTAGTATTTTAACATTTAAAATGTAGAGCAATGTGGAGCACTGATAAAATTTTGCAGTGCTTTCTGCCATTCATAATGTGATCGAGTTTTAAACACCACAACATTCTCTCATATGGAAGTGTATGCTTTTAAGCTTTATTCTCTGTTAAAGTCAGTAAGGACTCAACCTTCAAAAGCAATAATAAATACAGTAGCTTAGTGCTTTCACATTAATAAGGACTCCTGAAAGGGGTGTTAAAAACTTTATTTGAAATGCTGGGGCAATTTTTCCAGTACATATATTAAAAAATATTTCTCAGTTTGCAGTCTTGCTTTTTTTTTTTTGCCCCTTGGAGTTCTTGTTTGGGCAAGATCACAAAGACTGTTGTTTGCATGGCTAGTTCATACTCCTTCAATCCCATTCAGTTCAGTGGTGTTGCTAGTGCAGGTAAAAGCCACTCATTTGGTTGGGAGTTGTTGGATTGAGCCCACTGTGTGTTAGTCTGGAAAGCAGTTTAGGAGACACTGTGCTGCACGGGGAACATTTGGTCATCTGTGGCAAAGCAGCCTGGACTTTGGTGCTGGCTCTTGTCACCTGCTTGCTTACCAGTCCAAGAAAGTGAAGCTTTGAGATTGCACTTGTATGATTTCCTAAGAAACTGCAAAAGAATTTATCCTAAATGTGGTGAAGTTCTTTGGATGTCTGTTTTGAATATAATTTGAGGGAGGGAACCCTAATTAGTGTTGATCTCTTAAATATTTTTCAGAAGCAGCCCTTGTATATTTAAGCCAGATGATGAGATGAATGTACTTGGATTGGTCATTTGAAAAGTATT
>JANHGL010024288.1:15000-18570 GCA_024611195.1 Ceyx melanurus
TTACGTCCATCACTCCCGTTTCCGTGTCAAACGCTCCGAACAGCGCTTCGCAGCCCCAGAATGCTTCGACTCCACCTTCCATAGGCCACGGAAGCCTCACCTCGGTGTCCAGCCTGCCAAACCCACTTCTACCTCAGACCTCATCGAACAGCGTGATCTTCCCCAACCCGCTGGTCAGCATCGCCGCCACGGCTAACGCGCTAGATCCTCTGTCCGCCCTTATGAAGCACCGCAAAGGGAAGCCACCGAATGTGTCAGTGTTTGAGCCCAAGTCAAGCTCCGAGGATCCCTTTTTTAAACACAAATGCCGGTTTTGTGCCAAGGTCTTTGGAAGTGACAGCGCTTTACAAATTCACCTCCGCTCACATACAGGTGAGAGACCTTTTAAATGTAACATCTGTGGAAACCGCTTTTCCACAAAAGGCAACCTGAAAGTTCATTTTCAGAGGCATAAAGAGAAATACCCCCATATTCAGATGAACCCTTACCCTGTTCCAGAATACCTCGATAACGTGCCCACTTGCTCTGGAATCCCGTACGGGATGTCCCTGCCCCCTGAAAAGCCAGTCACCACGTGGCTGGACAGCAAACCTGTCCTACCGACCGTCTCGACTTCCATCGGTCTCCAGCTGCCCCCCACTATACCCGGTGTGAACAGTTACGGAGATTCTCCAAGTATCACTCCTATGAGCAGGTCACCCCAGAGGCCTTCTCCTGCCTCCAGCGAATGCACTTCTCTGTCCCCAAGTCTCAACACTTCCGAGTCGGGCGTTCCAGCCTCTGCGGAATCCCCGCAGCCCGTTCAGAGCGGCGGCTCGTCCCTGACCAAGACAGAACCTGTCACTCTGCCTCCCACAAACACGCGGCTCGGGGACCTTTCTGCAGGTGGGCAAGTTTCCACAGCTTCCACATCTTCGATTCCCACGGCCGTTACAGACAGCAGCGTGGCAACAAGCCTCCCAAACCCCGTGCTTCCAGCAGTGTCCGATCAGTTTAAGGCGAAGTTTCCTTTCGGTGGTCTGCTAGACTCTATGCAAACATCAGAAACCTCAAAACTACAACAGCTAGTGGAGAACATTGATAAGAAGATGACAGATCCAAATCAATGCGTCATTTGTCACCGTGTGCTTAGTTGTCAGAGCGCTCTCAAGATGCATTACAGGACACATACAGGAGAAAGACCATTTAAATGCAAAATTTGTGGACGTGCCTTCACTACGAAAGGCAATCTCAAAACACATTTTGGAGTTCATCGAGCGAAGCCACCACTTCGAGTACAGCACTCCTGTCCCATTTGTCAGAAGAAATTTACAAATGCAGTTGTTCTTCAGCAGCACATTCGCATGCATATGGGTGGGCAAATTCCAAACACGCCACTACCAGAGGGCTTCCAGGATGCCATGGACTCAGAGCTTTCCTATGATGAGAAGAATGTTGACACGCTGAGCAACTTTGATGATGACATTGATGAAAATTCTATGGAAGAGGACCCGGAGCTAAAGGACACGGCGAGTGACTCATCCAAACCCCTCATCTCTTACTCTGGGTCGTGTCCTTCTTCACCACCTTCTGTGATCTCCAGTATTGCTGCTTTGGAGAATCAAATGAAGATGATTGATTCTGTCATGAACTGTCAGCAGCTGACCAGTTTAAAATCCATAGAAAATGGATCAGGTGAAAGTGACCATTTGAGCAATGACTCTTCATCAGCCGTTGGTGATCTCGAAAGCCAGAGTGCAGGCAGCCCTGCAATGTCAGAGTCTTCTTCCTCCATGCAAGCTTTGTCTCCTGTAAATAGCAATAGTGAAAGTTTCAGATCAAAGTCCCCAGGTCTGAGTAACCAGGAAGAGCCACAAGAAATACAATTAAAGACTGAAAAACCAGACAGTCCACCGCCTGCAACTGAAAATGGAGGCGCATTAGATCTGACATCCACCAACCCGGGAAGGCCGGTCATCAAAGAGGAGGCTCCTTTTAGCCTGCTGTTCCTGAACAGAGAACGTGGTAAGTTTAAAAGTACTGTTTGTAATATCTGTGGCAAGCCTTTTGCTTGTAAGAGTGCATTGGAAATTCACTACCGCAGCCATACTAAAGAACGTCCATTTGTTTGTACAGTCTGCAGTCGTGGGTGTTCCACTATGGGTAATTTAAAACAGCACTTACTGACGCACAAATTAAAAGAGCTGCCTTCTCAGTTATTTGAACCCAACTTTACTCTAGGTCCCAGCCAAAGTACTCCTAGCCTGGTCACCAGTACAGCACCTACCATGATCAAAATGGAAGTGAATGGTCACAGCAAGCCGATCTCTTTGGGTGAGGTTCCCTCGCTTCCAGCTGGAATCCAGGTTCCTGCTGCACCACAGACAGTGATGAGTCCAGGGATCACCCCTATGCTGGCACCCCCCCCTCGCCGGACTCCCAAGCAGCACAACTGTCAGTCATGCGGGAAGACCTTCTCCTCAGCAAGTGCTCTGCAGATACACGAGCGCACCCATACCGGTGAAAAACCGTTTGGTTGCACAATCTGTGGTAGAGCTTTTACCACAAAGGGGAATCTTAAGGTAAGAGGCCAAATAAAACTGTAAAGGCTTGGGGGGGGTTGAAGGCACCGTGTTTGAAATCAGCAGGTTTAAGTGCTGGTTGTCCCAAAGACAGGAGAGAAGGGAGCTTCAAGGACAAGCGTGCTGTATAGAGGTGGTTGCTTTGCTCCCACTGTGTCAAATGTAGGGACTGGAAAAGCTGCTGAGCCACGATGCAGACTTGAAAACTGTTTCTGGGTGTAGGTGCAGGCACGGCGCCGTGCTGCTGACAGGCACGGTGGCATACATGGTCAGCTGGTGGATGTGTTCTGGCTGTTCTCGTGGAGCAGCAGTGCAGAATAACCTCGCTGTAAACCAGGACCTCAGCTCCTTGGGTGCCTCTTGGATTTCCATTTTCTATTCTGCTTTGCAGCCATTGCAGACTAGAAAGCCATTTCCCACTGGTTTACAGTGGCTTGTTACAGGACTGACTGACTTCTTACTCCTGCAGTCTGGTTAACCATCAGGACACAGCCTGAGGAATGCATTTTTAAATGGCCTTTTCTGAAATACTAAATTTAGCAAAATAATCGGTGCCTCTGATAGGAGGTAAAATATTATCCTAGTAGACAAGACATAAAAAAAAGGAAGAGCAGAAAAACTGCTCATCTCCTCCTACAAATAATGCTCTTGTTAATCTTCAGCATGTGAGGACTTCCAGCTTGCATGCAAAATTGTCTGACCTAAGAGGACACGTTCTTTTGATTCTCGTGGTGCTACTTTTGTTTTCACCGAGAAGAAACAAATGCACGTTGCAAAATTACTACAGAGCTGGGTTTTCTTTGCATAGGTTGACTGGGCCTTAGACCTGTGTCTTGACTGGAATTTCCAGTGTGAACGAAAAGGCATTTTTGTTAAAAAGCAAGCAGTACTGTAAGCTAACAGCATTTCAGGCCAGCCACCTCACCAGAACGTGCTAACTTGGGGGTGCTTCTTGTCCTTGTTTGCTCCGCAGGTTCACATGGGAACTCACATGTGGAATAATGCCCCC
>JANHGL010024291.1:0-31606 GCA_024611195.1 Ceyx melanurus
CTGGCTCCATCCTCTCTACACTCACCCTTAACATATTGATAGACATTGATGAGGTCCCCCCTCAGTCTCCTCTTCTTTCCTTAAAGATCAGTGTTATGACATGCAGTGAAAAAGCAAAAGCCATCCTTTGCAATTGCTGACTCTTAAACATTTAGTGGTGTTTTAGAGACTTGGTTGCGAAAAACTGCTCACAGAATTCCCTATTATTAGTAGCAGTGTGACAGCAATCACAGGGATTCCTAATGCTTTGCTCTTGACCTGTCTTGCTAGGGCAGATGCCTTGTCTAGGCTGCTGGGAAACCTGGTTGTGAAAAACAAGAAAGCTCAGTTTGTGGTGACTCAGAAGATGCTGCTCTTGCAGTATAGCCATACGGTAAGAACCCTGTTGAACAGTGGGGTAGTAGTAACTCCTGCTTTTTCCAAGGACCAGGTTGGTTTTTAGCTGAGCTCTCAAGTCTTCTGAGTGAGATTTAACATTTTGTTCTGAAATCAGCCCTTAGTCTCCCCAGAGTTCCCTGAACTAGTCACTTACATGCCCTCAGCTGAAGGGAACAGTGAGGCAGTGGGAAATGGTTGCTTGGAAATCCTAGGATTCGTGGTTTTTTTTCAGGGCTGCTGGCAGTTAGCAGAATTACTGTACACTGGGTCCAAGGGGCTGTTTGCATGTACTCTCAGTGTTCTGGGGAGCTGGAGACATCTTGTTAATGTAGAATCTGAAAGAAGGGGCTGAAGAAGTCGTGACTCACCCTCAAGGATAAGAATTAGGTTGCAGAGATGAGACAAGGACTGGGATTTTGATTTCTTTTTTCCTCTCTTGTGCACCCAAGTTTGTGAGAAGGTGTTAGGAAGTGTTCTGTGGCTTGTGATGTTGCTGTGAGGGATGTTCTAGACTTTCATCTTCCATACTTTCCTGAGACTTTGCTGATCTGGTTTTGATGATAAAACAAAATTTCCTCACTAAAACTAATTTTCCTCACCTTTTTTTTCTGTGTATTTCATCAGAAACTCCATGTGTGTGTTTGATTGCTTTGGTTTTTGTTTTTGTTTTTGCTTACATTTCTGTCTCTGAACGTTGTCAACCACTCCCTTAGAATGAAGAGTTTAACAGAGCAAAAATACACACTTGTCATTGCTGGATGACAACTGGATGCCCAGTTAAAACAAGACTTGTGGTTTTCATTGCAGACTGCAGTGCTGCAGAACCTCCTTGGCTACCTGTCCCTGGATAGCCTTCGGCGTCCCTTCCTGATCAAAGTAAGGTTGAGTAACATGGCTGCTGAGGTATCTGAGGGAAAAAAGTCTCCTATGTGAGTGTGTCTGGGGGGGGGGCACAATCCTGGTACTTCTCCAAGACCCCTTTGTTACTGTTTGAGAGTGAGGGAAGCCCTACCATGTTGCAGCTAAATTGTGATGTAGAAATGTGGGACTTTCTGCACTGCTGGCATTATTTGTTCACATGTCATTGGTAAAATGTCTTCAAGGTAGCAGAACTAATGAGGCTTGGTTTCTGACAGATGTCCTGTGCCCTCCTTCCTTCCCAGCTTCCTCTGTCACCCCCAGCTCGTGTAGCTGGGCACATGGCAGCCGGGGTGAAGCTCACTGAGAGCTGTCTGTGTGCCACGTGGTTGATGCTTCAAAATATTTCTCATCTACCTTTTACTCAGTGGGAATGCAGATATTTCCCCCTTTCTAGTGTGATGGCACTTTTAGGAAATGTGTATCTCTAAAAAATGTACAAAACTGTGGAATTTCCAGCCTTCTTCCACTGGTTACACAGTCTAAAACTGTGGAAGTCCTAGCAGCTACATAAGCTCAGACTAAAAAGATGGAAAACCATATGGTATATATGTATTTTTTGACAATACTGCATATTGCTTTGCAATAAATAAACATATTTATCACTTCTAAATGGGAACACCCCAATGTATTTCATTATCTATTAAACAGAGGTGGCATGGCATTCTTGCTTGGTCAAACACAGGATGTTTTGGGCCCTGGAATACAGAGTGTGTTCCAGAAATGTGTTTCAAAGAGAAGATTACTTATGTGTGGAAAAAAATCAATTTGAAGCTAACTTGAGTGCTCTGATGCAGGTGCTGCAAGAACTGCTGGAGACCTGGGGCAGCAGCAGTGCTGTGAAACACTCTCCACCTGAGCAGCAGCAGTACATCAGCAAGGCCATCCTTATCTGCCTCTCCCATCTGAAGGAACCTGAAATGGAGAGCTGCAGACAAGGTGAGGCAGTGGGAGAAGCAAGGGGTACATTTGTTTCACAGATGGTCTGACTGTGAGTAGAAAAACATTTTGTTTTGATCTATGGCTAAGCAAAACTGTCCCCCCTTCATCTTGGTGAGCTGGGTAGCTGCTGGAATCATCTTCAGCACTGATGTGATACAATTCCAAGTGCATGGCTTTGAATGCTGAAATGAGAGAAACAGATCTTTGAGCTAAGGTTTAGGAACCCTCAGGGTCTTTCCCAGGAAAACAAGGCTTGACTCTGGGACTGGTCAGAGGAGTGTGTGATTGATTTGCAATGTATAGGCTTCCTGTTGGAGCATGAGTGAATTCCTTTTCCTTCAGATGAATAAGTGATCTGTTATTTACTAACAGTATATAGTTTGAAAGTTTGTTTTTGATCTGATAGCTGTTGAAAAGAGAAGTTTTTCTAAGTGGCAGGTCAGTCTAACAGCAGTAAAGCTGGCAACTGTAATTCTCTGGGCTGAGGAATACTGGTGTTTCCTGCCTCTTTCAACTCACCTAGGTGATGAGGGAAACCTCATAACCCTCCATAATTGTTGTGCTGGTCAGAATTTGTAGCTTCCTCAAAACATGGTGTTTCTTAAGTGGCTGTGAAGCACTCTTAAAAACAAGCTAAAGATTGACTTGAATTTGTAGGGGTTTTTATGCCATTTTTTGTTTTGGTGAAAATGGAAATATTGCATATTTAGAATATATTGTAATGTTCTGTTGATGTGGTATCCCCTGGAAAAGCACAGGTTTATTGTATTGGTGCTGAAGGGCAACAGTGCCACTGCAGAAAGAGAAATCACAGTTATTGGAGCCCTTCCTATCTTTCTGCCCATTCCTGGGTGGTGAGTGGCTGAGGATTCCCTCTCAGGGAACCAGCATAAATACAGGTGTTTGTTTCTGTCTTTCTTTCACGCACTGTTTATGTTTGGGTTGTGTTTTGTTTTTCAGAGCTGCTCACAAGCATGATGGAGGGTGTGAAATGCCACTTGGACAGCAACCTGCCCCAGATAAGGCATCTGGGCATGATTGTGGCAGAGAGCATTAGTTCCAAGATAAACACTGATGGGCCTGTCCTGAAGTTTCAGGTGAAAGTGATGATGAAATGTCTGATGTTCAAGGCTTAGAGGAACTAAGTTTGAAACCAGAGGATCCAGGGCATGATAGCAAGTTCTAGCACTTGTTATCTGGAAATAAGGAGAAGCAGCAACACTTTCAAAAAGTCAGGGTATCTGTTTACAAAAACAATTGTATAGAAAAGAGCCTTGTGGTGAGAGTGACCTTAAGGGTGTCATCTGCTGTCAGAGTTCAGGATAAACAGCTAATAAAGGAGTGCTGGAGGATTCCCTGCGTGAGGGAATCAGAATCTGATAGGTGGCAGTTGAGAGGGAACTTTAAACTGAAACCAGTGGTGGCCATTCAGTCCCTGACAGGGTGGGAAGACCTGCTCTGAGTGAGATTTGCAAGGTTGACATGGAGCTCTATGCTCTGCTATTTCCAGTGGAATTGATAAGAATTGTGTGATTATATCACATGAATTCTGTAAAAATCTGCATCACCCCTCATGTATTGCCACTTGTTAAATATGTTAAAGGTTGTAAATAACATTCAGGCAAGGTCTGATCAGGTGCTACTGTAAATACAGGGCATAGATTGCTGTACAGCATCAATACATCACTGCTGGCAGCACGGCCACTGAAACAAATAGATCTGGGTGAGTTCATCCTTACAATTCAGTCTTCATTTGCACACAGTAGAAGGGTCAAATGTTGAATGCTGGGCAGTGTTTGCAATCAAACAGCACTGACTGTTACTCTGAATGTCTAGTATGAAGAAGATGATGAAACAAGAGAATTGAAGTCCTTCCTGATGCAGACTCCACCATCCAGTGCTGTCCCCGGCCTTCCAGATGATGAGTAAGATATTGCTGTTGTTTGTGTCTGTGTCCATGCCATCTTTTTGTTCTTCTCCATGCCTTTTTTGGAGCACCAGGCTGGAACTGTGCATGCTATTTGAGATGTCTCTCATACTCTGAAATGCACCTTAGTCTTACGTTGCAGTTTGGTTATGTTAAATTCGTATTATAAATGATGGTGTATATAAAATGGCTTGTTTGATAGCTGCACGTGGTGAAACCATGCTGAAGTTTCTAGGGGGTTTTCTGTCCCCCTGGGTAGAATGAGATGGCCTGTTTCCATCTGGGAAATCTGGCAGCTGGGCCATATGCCCCCAGCCCATGCATCAGTAACAGACACCTAGCCTGTCTGTCAGTCTAAGACTGGTTCTTTGGTGCTCATAACTTCCACAGCATCTGCTGAGGCTCTTTAAAGCACTTAGCAGATGAATGAAACACTTCATGCTTTTAGCAAACAAAGTAGTCCAGCATTCCTGTGAAATACAGACTTATGCTCCCAGTTGAGGGGCACAGTTAGCAGAGACAGCAGTTAAGAAACAGAGAGATCAAAGGACACGCCAAACTCCACAGAAATAGGTACAGAGACAGAAAACAAAACCAAGTCTCTGTTGCTGTATTCATCCCAGTAGCAATGGTTAAAGGTGTTTCTCACTTTTGTTTCTCATCCATAGCTGCAAATACAGTGCAGGCCAGTGTGAGCCAGTTATCACAGAGAGGTCTTGTCTTAGCAGTCCTAGGAACACAGCAAGTTAAGTAGCTTAATTTCTGTTAACCATTGCTCTGTTCTGTTAAGAGATTCTGCTTCTCTTTGCTCACCCCATCCTCCTTCCCAGGACTGTTTCTTGTGTAGGCCAAGCTGGGTGGGAGACTGCAGCACCTGCTGCAATGTTTAGGCAGCAAGGGTTGCTGGTGTGAGTAGTTTCTTGCTTGTGAGGACTGTTACTTGTTTGGTTTGAATACCTCTTGTTCCTCATAGCAGGAATGAGGAAGCAGATGCTGCACTGCCACTGGTATTGAAAAGTGACAAGAATCCACAAACAGCAGCTCCCTTGATGCCAGATGAGGAGTCAGATGCTGAACTTGACAGGTATGGGGCAAGGAACCTTTCAGGCTGAACTTCAACAGTGCTGCTGGATGATGCAAGAGTGAGGGTGCTACAACAATGTATGTGCTGCCTCTTCACCTTCTGTGTGGGTAGCTGGGGAAAGGAAGACTGTTTGTACCCTGTAGACTAACTCTTGCCTTGATTTCTTTTACAGTGATGATGACCTTGTCCCTTATGATATGTCAGAGGATAAAGAACTAAAGGCTAAGGCTCCTCTGTACATCCGAGATTGTATAGAAGGTAGGAGATTCTGGGCTAAGTCCTCATCTGTTTCTTACTGGTATTGGGAGACTGGTCTCTCTGTAGCTTTCTGGGATGAAGTGTTGACCTGGAATTTCATTTTAGTTCCTAATGCTGGTTGTGTGGTGAATCAGTGATAGCTGTCTACAAGCAGACAGACTGTTGGCAGAAGAAGGTTGGGGGTTTATACCCAAGCACAACCTTTCTGTTAATAGCTTTTGTTTGTCTTTTAGTCCTGACAGGGTGTGAAGATGTGGACAAATGGGAAGCTACAGTCAAGGCTCTCGAGAGCTTGATTCGAAAGAATCCAGCAGCAACAAGAGAGGTGAAGTAGCATGAGCTGAGGGGGTAATATAGGATTATCCCATTGCCCTTGTGAGGACACTAAGCATGACAACAGAGCAGCAGGTCAGACTAATGTCTGCCTGGATTTAAAGGTTTAAACCTGGGAGGAAACAGTTGCTTTGGAGATGAAGCTACAGAGCCCAGAGGAGCAGGTGAGGGTGATGGCAGCAGTACAGTGTTGAGCAGCTTCAGCACCTACAACAAAATGCCTTGCAAGTAGAGCTTGCCAGTAATGTGAGGAAGCAGAGAAAGGTCCCTGCTTTCTGCTGGGTGGGAAAAACACGAGAAATGCAGCTCACAGAGCAGCCACAAAATCCATAGACCAATGGATTTTCATTTTGGATTTAATTGATTTTGTAATCTAAATTTAATATGCTTGTTGTTTCCCCACAAAAGGGGTTTAAATCATATGGACTTTACCTATTTGCTTGTGCTTCCTCTTTCTGAGGGAGCAGTTGGATTGTACTGGTCAAGGTGAAAAGCTCAGGTGAGAGGAACTTGGGATAAGGTCAGTGGTGTGATAAGTGCTCACCTGGACACTTGAAGGTGGCAGATACAGGCCCCTGCCAGCTGAGAACGGGGTGAGCAGTGTAGGCTGGTAAACAGTGTGAAATCTGCTGCTGCTCATCAGACATGTACTGAGCTGGCTGGGCATGGTGTGGTACTGTACCCTGCAGCCCGACAGTCATAGTGACAAGTCCTCCTGCATCATCACAAAAAGCCAAAGTGAATGTGGACAGAGAAATTGTCACAGGGGGTTTGTTCAGTGTTCTGAAAAATCCATCTTGATGGTATTTAGCTTAATGTGTTTTCTCTCCCTCCTAAGTAATGGATATATTGCCTGTATTCTATACCCTCATTGTCTTTGCTTAAACATTAGAAATGGTCTGTAAATCCAGCGAGGAAAAAAAACCAAAACACCTGCAGGGATTTAATTCCTTTTTTTCATATTTTGAACAGGTTAGTGTGGAGCTGGCAAAAATCTTGCTGCATCTGGAGGAGAAGACCTGTATTGAAGGTTTCGTGGAGCTCCGTCAGAGAGCTCAAGTAGCTGTTTTAACCACAGATCCAATACCTGTGAGTCCCTCTTAACTGCTTTTCTCTTTCCAGTTGAGGCACAAGGAAAAAGGTTAGCAGCTGAAATGTTTGCTGGCTTGCTAGAAGCAGCTGTCAGGGTGTGCTAGAAGAGCCAGGTCATGTCTGACAGTGTTTATGCAGCAATGGGCTGTGTAGTGAAGGATCTGCAGTGGATGAAGTGACAGTAAAGAGGAAACTAAACTGTCAGAGGTGTCCCAGACTGGTGGAACTGGCTGGAGGCTGTTAGTACAGTATACCTGACAAGTTAGATAAGGACTTGTTGCACCAAAGGGGAGATTTTTTTTTTCTCATAGAGGGAAGCTGGGGCACAAAGGGCTTCTTTTTTTGACTTAACTGGTGGTTGTAATCATAGAATAGTTTGGATTGGAAGGTACCTTTAAAGATCATCTCTTTCCAGCTCTCTGTGCCACTATCAGGACTATCTTTAACTAGATGAGGTTGTTTAGAGGCCCACCCAACCTTACCTGTGGGGCCATCCACAGTTTCTCTGGACAACCCGTTCCAGTGTTTTGCCACCCTGATAGTAAAGATTTCTTCCTTCTGTCCAATCAAGGTCTATCCTCTGCTAGTTTAAAACCTTTGTCCCTCCTTCTATGTGTACAAACTCTGGTAAAAAGTCTCTGTTTGGGTACCTCTGCATAGGAGGGAGAGGAGAATGGCAAAGTCCCATTTGTCATTTACTTCCTTGGGGGATGATCTAGATGTGGAAGTGTCAGAACTACCCCATTTGCACAGCAAGTCTCTTATTTTCTCTTGGAGATTTCTTGCTAACTAACAGGACGCAGGACTTCTGCAGTGGAGTGTTTTTGGAGTGAGTGGCTTTGTGTTCATTGTGCCTTCATTTTTCTATCCAGGTAGCAAAGTACTTGACCTCCCAGTTCTACTCTCTGAACTACAGTCTTCGCCAGCGCGTGGATGTTCTCGATGTGAGTTTTCACTTCCCACATTCCTTGTGTCCTTGTTGCACCAGTGCTGTTTCCCTGAGGCTTATTGGGATGTATTTTATTCCTCATAGAAGGAGGCAGAGGCATGGGAATCTCCTGCGCACAGACTAGTATAAGCTCCCTAGTACAGACATGACTCCTTTTTAACAGAACCTTTCTCATTCCCATCTAGGTATTGATTTTGGCAGCTCAGGAACTATCCTCTCCCAAATCCTATGGGAAGACCAAGCAGTTTGGTGCCCCAAAACCTTGTATTCAGCTCCTTCCTGGAAGTGACAGCTCTAAGGACTGGAGAAGAATTGTTGATGAGAGGATTAAAAGCAAGACTCGGAGATTTGCTACGGTGAGGCCAAGATAGAAACAAACAAATGTCAAATACAGGAAAAATATGATTGTAAGAGTTGCTGCAGTTCTATCTGGAGAGAGTAAAATACCTGTGAAGTTGGTCCAAATCCAAAGGAAAGACTGTGTAACTTCAAATAGAAATTTATCTTGGTATGTGGTTGAATCTTACAGTGCAGGGTACCCCAACTCCTGTAGTATCTTCCTGGCAGGGAAGGGAAAAGAAACCTTGAACTCCTTGCTTTGTATTAAGGGATAGTTAGTTGTTGTGTTCTGTACTTGTTCTGAGCTTGTGTGGCCACTGCAGGGAGCTGTTACTGCACCTCATGGATCCCACAGCCTCTTTCATGGACTGGATCTGTCCCAGCCTTCCTCTTTTTCAGGGAGATAAATTGAAGCCAGTTTCCTAGTTCCCAGAACTCCCCTGTGGTTTCTCCTGGAGAGCCTGTTTTCCAAAATGCCTTTATCTCTTGCACGTTCTTGTATCTACCTCAGCAGTACTGAGAGACACTGTACTGAAATATTTAGATGTGTAAGAGGATCCAAAGTGGGAAATGAGCCATGCAGTCTGGAAAGCAGTAGCCATAAGTGTACGTGCAAGCAGGGGCTGACAGGGTTATGGCTGCAAGGAACCTGTGGTCTTGACAAGTGTCCAGTGAAGTGGAAGAGTTGGATACTGCATCTTGTGTCTAAGCTTCATTTCTCTCTTGGACAGGGCCAGTCTCAAGTGGAAATAGCTTCCAGCCCAAATGAGTTCAGTTCTGTTGCTGGGCACTTCTTTTTTCCATTGATTCAGCACTTTGACAGGTAAGTGTGAATACCTTGGGAGGTGGGTGTGGCAGCTGCCAGAGCACATCAGAACCTTTCTGCTTGTTCTGCTTGCCTTGCAGCAGTGGGCTACAGCCCAGTAGCTGTCTGGGACTCCAGTGCCACCACAATGACACCTGGCTTGTGCATAAAGCTTAGAGGGGAGGGGTTTGTGGACTCCTGGACTTATCCTGTCTTGTTGGGCAGGAGTATGTGTCCTGCATACTCCTGCAGGAGTGGAGATACATGATGAAGAATAACCTGTTAGTGGGTCCCCAGGTGGATGATTTTGGCAGTACCAAATCAGTTGTCTTAGCTGCCCCTCCACCTTGGGGTGGTTCACACAAAACCACAGAGCTCAGACTACAGTCTTCAAGTTAATTCTGCCTCAGCTTTAGGCCTGTCACCTGGACTGGTCCTTGTGACCATGTTACAGGATACAAGCCACAGTTTCTTGTCAATCATTTAAGTCTTTACTTACCAAAGAAAGGCTGAGTATTTGGTTCTGTGAGAATCAAGATACTAGTCTTAATGCTTTGTTTCTGGTATGGCAGTGGTGCTGGTTTTACATGCACTTCCAAGTAAAGCCTGTTGGTAGAGTAAGTGATCCCTGCTGTAGGAGCAGAGGATATATTACTGGTCTGGGAGTAAAGACGAAAGCAAAACAGCTATGGTCTGTGTTAAACTGGAAATGACTGTGTAAGAACTGTTGTAGGGATTCAGACTTGGGGGGGGGGGAGGGGGGGAGCAGTTCACCCTGCATAACCACCCTGACTGCCAAAGATGCAGCAATTGGCCTTCTCCCTGCCACAGGGCTGTGTCTCTTGCACTTGCAGGCCCCTGACAACATTTGACCTCCTGGGGGAAGATCACTTTGTCCTTGGAAGACTGGTCCACACTTTAGCAATCCTGATGTACTTGGCCATCAACACTGTGGTAAGAAAGGTTCATGAGCTTGCAGATAGCAAGAGAGACTTCCAGCCTGGGAGCTCAGAGGTGCCTTCTGAGCCTACACTGAGAGTGGCATGTGCTGAGAAATCATGAAAGGGGCTGAGGAAAAATGGGCAGAGAAGAGACATGGGATGCAGGAGATCCCTACACTCTCTTTTGCTGCTTCTGGTAGAAAAATCATCACCTTCTGTGGGAAGCTGGGTACATAATTTCATTTTACTGCCTAAATTTCTTCATCTATTAAAAAAGTTAACTAACCCTGATCTTGCCAACAGTTTATGTCAAGGTTCCATGAGATGGAGTGTTCAGTGTTTGTGTTGCAATCCTGTCTTGCAGGCAGTGACTGCAATGGGAAAGGTGCTGCTGGAGTTTGTCTGGACTCTGCGTTTCCACACGGACTCGTGAGTTACCCTGTGCTTTCATTTCTCAAGACCAGCTGTGAGCCAGTCTCCAGTGCAGCTTGTGTTTGTCCACCTGACTGAGGATGACTTAATGCCTTACCTGTGTGCTCTTCTCCAGCCTTGTGTTCTTATGACTGAATATTGCAAGAATATGTAACGTAGCACTTGGGTGGTGTCTTCTAGTGTGGAGGTAAAGTCATTACCAATAGAAAGTTTGACCAATTTCTTGATCAACTGTCCATGTGATAGATCCATCTGTATTTACTTGGACAGCTCTGAAAACTTTAGATTCAATGCCAGCATTCAACCCTGGAAAGAAATTGACATGTAGCCAAAATGTTGTAAAAGTCCATTTTCTGTTCTGATCTCAGGCTTGTCCAGGACTCTGCATTATGCTGGGCTCCCTGCACCACAGCATGACAGGGCCTCCATGTGTGGGCACTCTGCCAGCTGGTGTGTGGTTCCAAGAGTAGGAATATGGCAAAAGTCATCATAATTATAAACATTTGAAAGTGGAAAACCCCTGAGGTGAGGAAATCAAGGTAGAGCACAAAGCTGCAGGCTCTCATCAGTTCATTCTTTCTCCCAACAGGTATGTGCGCCAGGGTCTCTTGTCCTGTGTCTCCTCCTTACTCCACAGTGTCCCTACAGAGCATCTTCTGGAAGACATGACAGAAGAGCTTTTGGAGACATTGTCCTGGCTGGGAGGTAAGATGTGGTGATCATTTTCTGGTTAGTGGTACAGTCTTTGTGCATTGCTTTAATTGTGAAGGTAGCAGTAATGTCCTGGTGTTGTGCACCAGAGACTGACATGCTAAGCATATTTTTTGCTTGCTTGGGAGCTCAGGGCAGGTGGCAGACCACACTGTGTGCTGCACAGGTGTGTTACTGAGGTATCTAAAGCACAAGCTGAGAGCTGTGTGGCATTTCAAAGCGTGACTGTCCTCACCCTGCAGGCCAACCAAAAAAATCCCCAAGGGTATTAAATGCCTCCTTCCACTGAGTGTCCAACCATGAGCTGCAGAAAGTACTGTCATATTGCTTATTAAATCCAGATACTGACTCTTGCAAGCTGCACCCAGCACACCTTACAGGGCTGTGTCTGTAGGCTCTGGTAGGTTGGAACTGCACAGACGGGGGGGCCAGGTTTTGCAGTGTGCTGGGAGTACAAGGGGACAGAACTCCCCTGTGCTTTGGAGCTCTGAAGCCTCTGTTGGATGTGGTGGACTTCACATGACTCTGGGTTGGTTTCCTTCACCACTGTCGCTCTGGGAGAGTTGGCTTCCCCCAGGGAGCAGGCAGGAACTGACACAGCCAGCCTCTGATCCTTGCAGGCTGTGCAGCTCTCTGCCCTTCAGAAGGAAGAGAGCTGCCTTGGGGGGCTGAAAACTTTCCTTTTCCCATGACATGGTGTGCTCTGAGGAATCTGCTTGTCTCTGCAGTTAACGCTGCTCTCACCAAGTAAAGCCTTTCCAGGAATGTTAGAAATGTATTTTCAGCATTAGGGGCTGCATAATGTGGTTTTAAGGAGTTATTTTTGAAAGAAGGATGACAGAGCTAGTAACATTTTTTTCTGCACAAGGGCAGTGTAATAGCCATCTCTTTACAGGGACTTCTGGTGAAAACAAGCAGGATAAGATCACAGTTGTGTGTATAGTAGAGAAGATGTTGTTGTAGGAGCCATTCAGAAACTTTAAAAGAATACAACTTGGCTCTATCTGGTCAGATATTTTAAGTGCAATTTAAAAGGTCTTCAAGAGCTGCTTCCTGAAACACAACAGCTTCTTGGGCTATGCCTTTGCTGTTTGGTGTAAGATTGTTGGTAAAGTAGCTGTCACAGGGAGGCATTTGGGCTGTTCCCTGTTGTTCCAACAGAAATCAGGCACTAGATCCCAACTTCTGTGACTGAATCATGGTTTTGAGTGAGCTGACTTGTTCTGGCTGCATGGCTCTTGCAGATGAGAACTACAAGAGGTGCACATGTTAGATCTGCTGCTGGAGCTGGGAAAAGTGGCAAGCTGTTGAGCACACAGTCCTTTTACTACCATGCCTGAGGGCCAGGAAAAGTCACCACTTTGGGTTTCAGCTTAAAGCACCAACATTTTTCCTGCTAGGGCTAAAGCATAATGCAGAATAGGGGCTAGAAAAATGTTACCCATGAAGTATTTAGGAAAGATCTACAAATCTGCTCCAGTTGTTATGGTATCACAGCCTATGCAGATTGCTGTAGTTATTTGAAGATGACTGTTCCTGCCTGTCAGCCTTTGGGCTGTAACTAGAACTGTTCCCTGTTTGAAAGGGTCTGCAGTGTGGTGTAAAACTACAGTCAGTGTCATGTTACCATCTACTTTGTGGATGCTTATGGTACATTTCAGATGGGGAAAGTGGTTGGGAACCACCTTCTACTCATCTGCCATGGCCCTTAATGCCACGCTGAATCTTTCTCAGGAGAGGCAGGGAGGGAGGGAATACCTAAACATTTCTAGGAAACGGTTCCTCTGATGGCTCAGCAGCTGCCTTTGAGGGAATTCCCCACCCCTTGCAAGTGCTGTGGAGCTGTGTCAGAGGCAGGTCTCTTATGGCAGGACCTGAATGATACTCTGGTGCCCTGTGCTGCCTGCTCAGTGGCAGCAGTTCAAGGTCCGTGCTCACGCCAGTTGGAAACTGTGCCAAGGCCAGTCCCAGCTTTTGAGCTTGCACTATTCTGTCTTGGAGCCTCCCTGTTTTTGCCTTCTCCAGAGGGAGTGTGGAAACACCATGGTGAAGCTGTCCCTAAGGCTATAAATAGCCCTACTCCATGGGAGTGAGTCATGTGTTTGGGCTGCCAGGGCTCTGAGCACACTGCTTGTGCGTACAGGATATCCTCACTCGGGCTCTCTGCTCTTCCAGGCTCCCCCTGCTCAGACATCCTGCGTGCATCCTGGTTTTGACTTTGCAGGCCCATGAAGGGCCCCAGTAGTAACAGCTGCTCAAAGCAGCTTCATGCTCTCCCTTACCTGCTGCATAAAGTGGGAAAGAACTACTAGTTTAGCTGAAGGATAATGGATGTGTCAGAATTGGGGGCCTGCCTCTTTCTGTCCCCCCTTTGAAAAGCAGCATGACCACAGGTTTCAGGAGGGAGCACTTTAGCTTTTGTTTAGATTGCAGTAATTGGCAGAAGGGAGACTTCAGGCTTTCGAGTAAGTGGATTTCTAGTGGAAAACTGCTTTTGTGCTAATCAGTTGCAGAAAGGTTATGTGTAGCTTCAGGGCACCAGTACAAATCCTGGCATAGAGGTTGTCATGTGGAAGGCAAGGTCAGACTGTGGGTTCAACCCAGCTGAGTCTCTGTTCCTGCTACAAGAATGAGCATGCAATGGCCAGGGCTTAGCTAAACTCAGACTGCTGGAGATGATCAAGTTTATACATCTGTGCCTTCTGGTCTAAGAGAATTCCTGCCAGTGGTGATGTCCAGCCCAGACTGAGTTGCATTTGTTTAGGGCTGTTCTCTTATGGTCAGTCAAACAACAGGTAGGTGTTACATGAAGGGAAGATTTTTCCCATTTTCCAGCTAATGATGGCTTCTTCTTTTACAGTTGTGGTGGAGAAAGATCCAGATGGTGACTGCAGGAGGCTGGCCTTGCAGAACTTGCTACTAATGGAGAACTTGAAAAAGAAACTCAAAACTGTCCCTTCCTAGCTGAAGGGTAAAAGAAACAACCTTTACCTCCTCCTCTTGCCAGCTGGACGTGTGTAGACACTGTTGCAGCCTCTTCAGCAGTCACCTGGCTGGGGCAGAGGAAGAAGGGGGAAGGGTGCAGAGCTGGAAGCCAGGGAACCTGACTTGACATCTGGACTTTGTAGTGGAGGCCAATGGAGCGAGCTGCTGCTCTCCGGAACGCAGTGTACAGATGCAGGAAGGTAGCCTAGTGCTGCCATCCTCCCCACGCCGCCCCAGCCCCCACCCAGCTATTTATAACCTTGGCAGATTTCAGCACTCTGCTAAAAATACAGGGAAGATCTCATAGCAGACTTGTCAGAAAAACAGGAGGGCTGGAGAGGGCCACTTATCCCCCAGGGCTAGGTAAGACATGCCCGTGACAAAGGCTCCTGTGTCTTCTAGCAGATGGAATCGTTACTGGGCTGCTGGCTGAAGGTGCAGGCACTGAATAGCTGCCCTGACCTTCTGAAAATGTCCCAGACCTTACAGGCTTGAGCTCTGCTGGTGTTAGGCAGGACAAATCAGAGATTCTTTTTATGTAATCTCAGTGCAGAAATACATTTGTATTAAAAAATAACTTTCATTCACATTTTGGCCTCCCCACACCCTTTTTCCCTGAAACTGTACACTTCAAGAGCTTTGTATCCACCCCAAGTTTTGAAGCAAGTCACAAAACAGGAAAAATAAAAATATTCCAGACAGAATGGCTTGCTGGTATGAAATGTATGGGAGTGACTATAAATACATCTCAATAGCAGGTGAGCAAAACCTCTTTTGCTTACATTGGGCTTCCCTTTTCATGGTTGTACTTGTGACAGGGAAGAAAGCTGCATCCTGAATTCTGACTAGTACGGAGTACCTTGACATAACTGAGAAAAGAAGCTTCACTGTGAGAAAGAAGCTTCAGTGGCTTAAAGTGACCCTGCTGAGGATTGGAGAGATGACCTAGCCCATGTGACCCTATAATGGGTTTAAATACAAAAGCTTTGGGCTGGGGGAAGTCTCCATTCTGCAGTATCTCCATTTTACAGTCGGGAAGAAGTTTGACTTTTATGCAAGCTCCTACCCCAATGGGACAGAGATTGTTTTCAGATGTTCTGACTTCTAGGGAATGACCAATTAGTTAGCACATCACAGTTGGACTTGAACATTTTGTCAACTCAGGAATTTCCATCTCAGTTATTCTGCTATTTGCTGTACTTGGAAAAAGGTGTGAAGTTATTCTACATACTTCTTGTTGCATTTAGTGTATTTTTTTTTTCCTTTCAAATTCATTAAAGTACTAAAAACAGCTTTAGCAGGGGCTGTACATGTGAATCTTTGAGATAATACATTAACTTCAATACTGTTGCTTGAAGAATAAATGTGGTGGTAATAACCAAAAATCTTTCTCACAGCAGCATGTTGTGAGCACAATCAGAATAATTGACCTACTGTTAAAGGGAGCTTTGTGGTTGGTAAGTGCAAGTTGTCAGGTGTCCTCTACTTCATCAGCCACTTCTTCCACTTCCTTGTTCTCCATCTTGCTGTGGTGAATCTGCTCTGGCACCAAAGCTTGGCTCAGGGGAATGCCCACTCCTCGCTGAAGGGCCTCAAGGGTCTGCTGAGTCACATAGTAGCTCAGGTTCATGGCTGGAATTCTTTTCTGCATCTCTTTCAGATATTGATAAGCCTAAAGTAATGCACAGGGATCACTGTTAGAGGGACAGAGTGGCTATCCTGCTTACACAAGTCACAGCAAAGCATCTGCCCATATAGTCAGTGGCTGTGGTCTTGGCAGGAGCTCAGTGCTGAGGGAAGCCAGGAGCTGTAGCCCTTGCTAACGTGATGACCTTTCATGGCCATTTGTGTCAAGTCTGTCCTTTTCAGTTGAAAAAAGGGGTCACAAAGGCTGCTTTTCTATTCTAATAGCTGCAGCACCCCGAAAACACCATGTTAAGATAAAGTCAATTGGCACAGCTAGAGAAACTACCACTTGGCATCCTGACACTCTCTACTAAAGCAGGTTATGGTTTAGGCCAAGTGTTGCGGTGTGTGGCATTCCTGCCCTGAAGAAGTGATTTCCCATTTCCTCAGATGACTGCAGTTTTACAGTTTGGGGTTGGTTTTGGTCTTTGGCCAGGTGGCAAAAATGTAACTGCCAAGATTTGCATTTGAACAGACTCTTCTTTCTTACCTAAGAACTGGGAATGTTTAAGAGTCCAGCACTAGCTCTGCTCTATGTCCTGTGAGCTTGCTGGTTTTTTTTCTCTTCAGTCCCATAAAATGAAAAAATATATTAATATGGAAATAGTATTATCTGAGGTCTACCCCACTGAGCCATTTAACTCCTGTAAAAGAGCCTCTAGTATGGAATGTCTTCCTGTAGGAGAGAACCATACTATACCAAGCTGCACCAGTGTACATAAAACACAGGCTCTGGAGACTGAAAGAAGAAGAACGAACTCACCCTCTGGAATTCCTCCACTTGTACATAATGTTCAACCAGAAATCCCAAGACATCACCATGACGGATGGCAGTGTCTAAATCTTGTTCAGCCAGGAGAAGTTCACACTGTCTGACTGCTTCTTTGGGATCTTCTGAGTAAACTCTAGTAAAGAACAAAAGGAAACCCAACAGTCTAGGGGAGAGCACTGAGCCTGGCATGTGAAGAACAGGGAAGGTTTCTCTACTGTGTTATGTTTCATAATTGCCTTTCTGGCATAGCTGTGCTTCCCTTGGTCAATACACTTGCTTATATTTCAGGTTATCTTTTCATCTTTAATGTCAACAGCATTGCTGAAAATCAGAGAATGGCCTTCCTGCTAGAAAAATGTAATAGCTTTGAGGAGTGAGTCTGCAAATTATGTATTAAACTGTAGGTCCAGGTAAAACTTTACTTTTCTTCTTGCATGATCTTCAGGGCCACAAAGATGCTCAGGGGGCTGGAACTCCTCTCCTATAAGCACAGGCGGAAGGAGCTGGGATTGTTCAGCCTGGAGAAGAGAAGGCTCCAGGGAGACCTTAGAGCACCTTCCAGTACCTTAAGGGAGCTGATAAAAAGCCTGGAGAGGGGCTGTTTACAAAGGCCTGGAGTGAAAGACAAGGGGCAATGATTTTAAATTAGAAAGGAGTGGATTGGGATGAGAACTAAAGAAGAAGTTCTTTCCCACCAGAGTGTTGGACACTGGAACAGGTTGCCCAGGGAGGTGGTTGAGGCCCCATCCCTGGAGACATTCCAGGTGTGGCTTGAGGAGGCTCTGAGCAACCTGCTCTAGTTGCAGATGTCCCTGCTCTCAACAGGGGGGGTTGAACTAGACTCTGGAGGTCCCTTCCAACCCAGACATTGCTAGGACTCTGTCATTGGTTTCCATGCTCTGAACACTGCAGCTTACCTCCGAGCTTGGATGAATCGCTTGATCAGGGTCATCTTGCTCTGCAGCTCTGCTAGTTTGCTTTCCTGCTCCAGAGGGCTTTTAGTCTTTGCTTTTGAAAGGCACCTATAGGCTTCTATCAGTGCTCCTTGTGCTTTCTCATAGTTCTGATACTCATCAATTTCTGTCTGCAGGAGAGGAGAGGAAATGAGATGAGTGTCTTGTTCACAAACACCTTTAGAAGTCACAGGAAGGGGATTTACCTGAGCACATGCATCATAGAAACCTGCCAGAAGGTCAAGGGCACTCCCTTTAGTATAGAAGCTAATGATGTTCTTCATGATGTCGGGGTCCTTCCGCCAATCCAGGGATTGTAGATAGTTGGCTGCCATGATATAAATCTCTCTCTGTTTGGAAACTACCGCAAAGAAGATAATTTTCTTGGTATTTCCAGTTTTCAGCAGTGCACTCATAGCCTAGCATTGGAAAGTGGGACATGGGGGAAAAGGGGAGAAAAAGATCATTGTGATTGCAAAAACACAAGGTCTACTAAAACTGCTGGGAAGCCTGGATAGACTGCTGTATGAAGGCTGTTTGAATATTTGCTTCTCAAAACACCCTTGTTTTGAGAAATCTTAGGAAAGCAACAGGCTCAGTCTGCAGCTTTTTTTTTTTTTCTTCCCGAGGTATCCAGACTGACCTTTAACTTGTTTCCTGCTTGTGTGTATTTCTTGGATGCTATGTGGTAATTGCCTTGTCTCATGCAGCAATCAGCAATTTGCTCCAACAGCTCCTTCCGGGCCTCCTCAGAGATGTCCTCAGAGTCCTTGGAGACTGTCATCTTCTCAGCCATCTCCTCAGTGATGGTCAGGTTCTGCTTCAGGCAAAGCTGCAGAGCTTCATGGTACTAAAGGGAGAAAGAGAGGAGGTGTTGAAAATGCTACCATGATGTATCACAGCACTTGAGTAACCTACAGAAGTTAGCTATAGGAAGACACAAATGCTAGCAGTGCAGATGCTCTAAGTAGAATGTTGGTGTGTAGTTAAACATCCCAACATCACTTCCTGTTCAAGAACCTGCTGTCTCCTTTGGTTCACTAAGAATATATTGGCTCTCCCTTGAAAAACACTGTTTCTCACCTGTTTCCTCAGAGGGCACGAGTGTGGCATTAAGGATTCATCCCTTTTGTCTCTTTGAACATCACACTCCCAGAGACATACAAGTCAACTTTACTAGGTTTTCATCAAACACAAGTGAACTAAATAAAGACATATGAATTATTTTATTAACTTTTTTGCTACTTTCCATGCAGGAACAAATTCTGAGCAGGATATGCAATAATTTTTAGCTGACAAGGGCTACAGAGCCCTTGAAAACACAGAGGAAGGAAGACACCAGAGCTTACTGAAGAGGAGTGGGTCCAGGACTGCTTTGGTACCCAGTGTTTGGTAAGGTCAAGCTGCCAGCACAATAATGAGAGCAAGGATCAAGTGTACCCAAAGCACAGAATTTTAGGTGACAGATGAAGCACCTTAATTACACTAGTGGTATGACAGGAGGGACAGCATTGGGAGTTCTGACTGATGGTGTTATATTTTCCCTGTTTCCAAATAACTTAGAGAATAGGAGTTTTTCTTTTCCCAGGAGTGTAAAATCTGCAAATTTTTAAGCTATAAATAATACCAAAAGTCAAGAATCCACTTCTAGAGTTGAGCCAGTGGGCACTGGCATGAGAGGAAAACTATAACTCTACAAATGCCTCCACATACCTGTTTAGCAACAAAGATAAAAGTCTGTGTGTGCACCTGTTGTGCTCCTCTTCCCCACAGAGAAGCTGGTGTTTACCTTTCTGGCTGCTAGCAGCAGCTCCACTGCCTTCTCATACTGAGTGTGCTCCATGAAAAAGTCAGAACAGCGAGTGAGCAGAGATGGGTCAGATTTCTCATCCAGATCTTCAGCAATTGCCTGTAGGGCCCCAAACTGCTGCGTGGCAAAGGCCAGCTCCAGTGCTTTGGAGACATGTCCAGCCTGCAAAATGAAGTGAGTCTGAAGAGCAGAATAAGCACTGCAGAATCAGTTTACAGGCTAGGTGAGCGTGGATTGATACAGCACTACCCACCGTGAAGTAATGAGTATGAACAGGACATAGAGTAAAAACTAGAGTTGAGCTGATGTTCTTCTGCTCTAGGAACTGCTTCAGTTGAAAGTTGGGTATTTTTTTCCTGAAAAGACATTTACCTTGTGGTATAACATGACAGCTCTGTCCATTTGCTCCCCCTTTTCCTCATAATAGCAGGCTGCCTCTATCATGTCTTCTGGAGAGCTCAGAAGAGCCAGGTTCATCAGCTGATCATCTAAATTGTTCTCCTATTCAAAAGCAAAGACTTGGCTCTAGGTTTGCAGCAAACAGGTGTCACAATTGTGTCTTCTGGCAAGCCTACAGCTTTAGGCTGTCACATACCAGCCCGTCAACCCCTGCCAACACCCTGAACCCCTCGGAGCTGCAACAACCATCACTTGTTTCAGGCAGTTTTCTCTCAAGATGTACAAGAAAACAGTGTACAAGAAAACAGTGTCCTATACAGGTGAGCCTTTTTGGTGCACCTCCAGTAGAAGACACAGGCAGAAACCAGGTGTGTTCACTGTGGGCTGTAGATTAGCAGCATCTCAGAAGATAGCACTTTGATTTGACGTGCTGCCAGAGGCCAGAATCCTGCTGTGCTTTTGGGCACCTCTGCCTACCTTGCACAGGCGGATGGCGTTGTTAAAGGCCTGGGCTCTGGAGTAGAAGTGCACAGCCTGCTGGATTGCATCCTGACTCTCATACTGACGGGCCAAGTGGTAGAAGGCTGCCAAATTTCCCGTCTCATTTGCTATTTCAGCAGCCTGAAAAGGAAGTCACATAGCTTTACATTGTGCCCATATTCAGGATTGAGAATTCTGTGGAAGCAGATGGGAGCTGCTGCCTTACCTTCTGAACATTGCCCTGAAAGCAGTGGACACGGACTAGGGAAAAATAATCCTGAGCCAGTTCATAGTATTTTAGTGCAGATTCCATATCTGATTGGCTTTCCAGATACTGTGCCCACCATTTCCACAGACTCCTAAAATCAACAATATTAATTGCAGTGACATGAATTGCCAGAGACTGCATTTTTCATTCCTGGAGTTCCTGAACTCAAGACTAGATTCATTTGTTTAGAATGTAGGCAAATCTTTGACCCCAACTCAAGGTCTGTGCTCTAAAGGAGTTCAGCCTAGACATCTAATGTGGAAGCTCTCAAGTGAGATACAACAGAATCCTGAAAAACTAGCAGGATCATGATGGGTAAGGTGGGGGTTGAACTTGTGGCTGAGAGGATTCACATTCCTCCTTCCCCACTCTCTATACAAATTGTACTTCAGACCTGAAAGACCTGTTCAGGAGAAGGAACAAGCATAGCACTGACTTGTCTTTCATCTTGTTGACGTAGTTCTCCAGGGCTTGTAAGTCTTGAGAGAACATTCGAGGCACCTCAAACCTGTGTGTGTCTGACTTCTCATATCTGTAGAGCAGAAGAACAAATTAGGTGTGAAATGACTGCCTTGGTATTAGCTAGCTTCCAGTGGAGAAAAACAAAGCATTTGATGTTGTTTGACATCTATAAAGTGACAACTACTTCATCTGTGTTACTACATTCCCTGTAGAACCAGTTGCAGACTGCCAGCACTATCAAAAGTAAAAAGTTCAAAGCACCTGGAATCAGGGAGGCAATGCAATCACAGTAAATACTTCAAAAGCATTTAAAAGTGATGTCCAAGAGAAATACTCCAGAAAGCTCCCCAAACATCAAGTACATCTCAATACAACTGGCTGAAAATGTCACAAGAGCCCTGGGCTCCTCCTCTTGCCTAGTCCTCCTGCCACCCACTGCAGCTTCAGCCTCTTCTCCACTACCAGGAGATGCCTGCACTTCTGCCACCATTTACTGTTGGGTGTCTCCTCACCACCCTGCCCACCTTGATCATCTAATGGCTCTGTCTGATCACATCAGAGCTCTATTTTGACTTTGAACAGAAATGACATTATTATATTGTTAAGATTATATTGTGAGGCATATAAAAACAAGATTTTATATAGTAAATACAACACATCAAAAATCACAGTCCCCTAACTTCTCTAGAGACAGTCAGAGGAGAGGACCAGGCACCAGAAGCACCCAGGTTAGACTAAACTCTGCCACATCAGTTGTGTCTGGGGCTCTCACCAGAAGTAAACAAGCATCCTTTTGTGATGGGAAAGGAAGGAAAAGAGGGCAGTGATCTTCCAGAGACAAGTGCCCTAGTGGGGTTCAACTACTGGCTCTCACAACACAACCTTTCTGAGCTGGGGAGAGCGCTGGGCAGTTTATTGTAAGGCTTTCACTCCATCAGATAGAGAGCTCCAGAAACAGGACAATGCTTCCATTAATTAGTCCTGGTGATCATCAGGCATGCTCTTTAGCCTGCCTGCAGTGCTCACAGAAGAAGAAGGCTCCCCAGGCTGGTGCTTACTGGGTGAGTGCAAGGCTGTGCTCTCCCATTGCCTCCAGGTGCTTGGCGTAGTTGTAGTAGGTGGTGCGTAAGTGAACCCGGTCGTGAGCTTCGGCTGTTTCGAGGGCCTTCTGCCACTGGTTTGAAGCTTGGTAGAACTTGTTCAGGAGGTCATAGCGTTTGCAAGCCTTGTACAGCTGCTCTGCATCCTCCTGGAAGCAAAGCACACAAACACCTCGTTAGTTCTGACCGGAGTTTCAAAGGGAACCTTCACAACGGACACCACGCTTCAGAGTAGCTGATTAGTGCAGATCATTGTAATGCAATTAAAGGAACAATAATTCAGGCAGGGGTTTAACCACCTAAATACACTGGCAGCCTGGAATAGCACATCACTGGGAAACAGGATGTTTATGTGAAAATAAGGAAAGCACTCAGATCCTGGCATTTACTGTACAGTGTCAACTGGGGGGGTGACATGAGCAAGCCATCAACAATTAAACTCCTCAGGAGTGTAAAACATTTAAGTACAGGCAGATATGCCCATGTGGGGCTACAGGTAACAGCCATGCAGCCCACCCAGCCCACCAGATGAGGTCCAGGAGCAGATCCTCATTCAAAACCAGGGGTTTTGTCAAGGAGACATTAACGTGCCAAGCCCCTGAGCAGGGCTCAGATGTGACAAAGCTGTTCATGGGTAACTGAGACCCATCCCTGGCAATAAATGCCATTAATTTAAGACCAAATTAGAACAGGAGGATTTTGCTGATGCTGAAAGCAAGGGTGAGCAAATTTGGAACTATTATTTTTATGCTTTGAGAGGTACTCCTGTGGAAGAAGCATTTTCCTGCTCCACCCAAGTGCTGTCCAGCTGAACACTATATTTAGTACATTGAGATTATCTGTCCAAGACAGAAAAATAGTTTGTCTCTTATTGTTTCAAATTCAAAAAAGCATATAAAGTAAAGCTGGAAGATGCCTGCACTAGGATTCTCTATGAGATGAAACAAAGCAACAGAAATGCAGTCATTTTGCTACAGTTCCCCTCCACTTTTCCAGAGAGAATGAAATACCCAAAACAAGGAATATTTAAGTTTTTCAGCCTCATAGCTTTCTCTGCCAGGAAGTTTTTCCAAATATGTAGTTTGAATTTTCCTTTTCTTCTTTACTTGAACTTGATAGCTACTCTACCTCTCTAGCATTTTTAGTCCTACAATAGCTGCAGATTGTGAAATATCTTTTTCAGCCAAATTCTAACTATTTGGCTAACTTAAAGATTTCCTTGTCTGTGAAATCTTTCCAAGAGCTTAACAATTTACACTGATTTTCCTCTGAACTTCTTCCAGTTCATTGGTGTTTTTTTCTGGTACTGAGATACTTCAGGGTAGAAGTCTATGTTCCAGCTGTGGCTGCAACAAATACACAGACAGAAGTGATCAAATCAAAGCCCCGGGATGTAGTGTCTCCTCAAACTCAGCCCCAAACAGATTTTTGCTGTCCTAGCACCTTGCCATTTCCTATGAACTGTGTGGTATTTCATCACTTCTCCTTTCCCAGTTTTTTTTTTTTTTCTCTTACAGATCACATGCCTGGATTTTTTTGATGGTTCCAAAACTAAAAATCTCTGGTTTTTTTCATTGATGAAGACATTAAATAAAGGTGAACTGACTGGAACATGCTCTCTTATAATTCATTCAACTCAATCCATATGATAATGCTGGTGTCAAACCCATTTTAGCTCTCTGCTCTGTCGATAAACAAAAGCAGAGGGTTCAGACTACAATAAAGACTCACAGGAAAGACAAGGTCCATTTTGGTATTTGCTCCCAGGTTAGACCCCAGATAAAGGTCCAAGGGACAGCTGCCCCATGCACCAGCCTATGGGATGGAACATCATGTCCTCTGACTGTGGTGGATCCAGATCATATAATCTTAACATAGAATCTAACACAGGTCCCAGAGGAACACATCCAGGTGAGACATGAAAATCTCCAGAGAAGGAGACTCCACAATCCCCCTGGGAAGCCTGTTCCAGTGCTATGTGACCCTCATTGTAAAGAAGTTCTTCCTCATGTTAAGGCAGAACCTCTTGTGTTCCAGCTTGTAACCATTCCCATCATAGGGCACGAGTGAGAAGAGGCTGGCCCTTTCCTCTTGACATTTAGCCCTCATATATTTATGAACATTTACCAAATCCCCTTTTTTCCCTTTAGCCTTCCACTCTATCTACAAACATGTCAAAATGGAGCTTCTGTTGCCCATACTGGACCTTTCTTATTTGTAGGCATCAGATTCTGCCACTCTTACTGTCACCTACTCTTTAAGGAAGATGACAACAGCTCAGGAGACTGCTGAGCCTCTGGAGCCTGACCAGTGTCACGCAGGAATCGTGTGGCATGGGATTGTGCAATGCTGAAGGAAATGCCTATTTCCCTAGGATAAAAATTCAACTTCAGGAAAATAATCATCAGAAATATTCTTCATCACTCCCTGGAAAGCTGGAAATAGGTTTTACTTTCTTCTAAGCTTTTTGTGTCTCAGAATGAAAAAAACCCAACGATCTGTTTCTCATTTTTGTCCCTATTTCAGTGCATGGCTATTCCCAGATGCATATGGTTGGCAGGTTTACCAGCATGCCCAGCTGAATGGCCAGCATAGCCACTCTGGCGTCCTGCTCTGGTTCTTGTTCAGCCTCCCTCAAGGCCTTGGCTCCTCTTGCGTGGCCCATGTTTCCAAGGCAGATTTTGGCAACATCCAGCCTCTGAGTCTTCACGCACATGCGAGCCATGTTCTCCCAGACAGCCTTGCTGTGAGAAACAGGAAAGCAAAGGAGAGGTCTTACAGTGCCCCATTTAAGGCTTGGGTACTAAGCAGGTAAGGTGCAAGGGAAGAGGAGAGTGTGAAAGAGAAAACCACAAGTGCATTGGACACTTGCTGGATGTAACAAAGCAAGCTGGGCAAAGATTGAGGAGGAACAGAAATAGGCCATGCACATAAGGCTTAGTTTTGGAGCTGAATGCCCACAGCCTTCAGGAAGTATTGTGGGTTTTGTTTTACACCAATGTCTAAACAACAGCAGCTATGTTAGCATGTACATAAACATTTATCCTGCACCCATCACTGTGGCACTTGCTGTAGCCACAACATCCAGACATTTGTGATACCCCCTCACTGATGTTCAGAATTCAAAAGAAAAACTATGAGAACAAATAAAACACCACATAAAATTCTTATAAACATAAACCTTACACTGGGAATGTCCTGCTGTTCTCCTGCATAGTTCAAACAGGGAACAGCCTGTAAGACCCTAATAGTTGCACTCCATAACAGGGAATGATGTGTAGGAAACAACTGTCCAAACTAGCATGTTCTCATTTAAAAAATGGCAGGCACACACACAAAAAAAAGCTTGGCTAAGAACTCAGGGCTAAGAACTTAATGTTCCAAACTCTTATGTCAAGAGCATAAGAGCAGGCAGCACTGCTCAACTCAAAAACCATGACACAGATTCCCATTCCAAGGGGTGACAAGCAAAGGCTTTTGTGGATTCTATTGACATTTGAGGCTCTTCAGAATAAAATGCAACATGTTTGATTAATAGAACCCACAAGCATTGAAAATATGGGGTCTTTTTAGTGTGTGGACCTCCATGGAGGTACAGTCCACACAGTTCTCCGAAACCACCACAGCACAAAGTATTGCAGTGTTAAAAGTAGACAAAAAGAAATTAAACATGTATATATAAGAGCTGAATGACACATCATGGCTTGCATCTGCGAGCAAACCCCCTTCCAGTATTCCTATGATGAAACTGTTTTTCTCTTCCCAGTTGCTGTGGGAAAGCTCTGCACAAAGAGGGAGAAGTGACTAACCGGGAAGCAGCGGAGCAGCCGAGACACGACGTGCTGTCAGACACACACAATACAGACAGGCAGAGGAAAAAATGCTTCTCCTAACTTACTCCACAATTATAACATCCTCCATTTGCAACTACAACTGGTCTGAAGTTTGCAAAGTACTAATGAACATAAATATGTGACATCCATTTTATGAAGGCCAAACGGCGTAAAGAAAATAAAATAGGATCAGAAGTGATAAATCAAGGACAAATTTCAGGTAGTTCAGGAGATTTCAGAAAGCATGTCCTGATCCCACAGGCCAGGACACCAACAAAGATGTTCAACAGCACTGGTCCCAGTACCAGTCCCTGAGGAATGCCACTCATCACTGGTCTTCACTTGGACATTGAGCCATTGACTGCAACTCCTCGAGTGTGACCATCCAGCCAATTCCACAGAGTGGCCCATCCCTGAAATCCATGTCTCTGATTTAGAGATCAGGATATTGTGTGGGACAGGACATCAGGCCTTAGAAGATGCTACTCATCATCTATCTGCTGCATTATGCTTAGGCACTGAGCTTGGAAGTGCTGACAGTAAAGCAGCTCTTGCACAGCCAACGCAGAGATGAAGCAAGAAACAGGCTAAGAGCACAAGTACCAATGACCCATGAAAACACTGCCTCCCACTGACCATCCTTTCTCCTACCTCTGTCCTCCAGATGCCTGAAGGATGTTTCAGATGCATGCTCCATCTAACAAGCCTGGCCCTGCTCTGCACAGAGTTCCCATTCTCCCACTGGAGCTGAGGATGGCAGCTGCATGCAGGAGAACACACAGACAAACCTTCTCTCCTGGTTCATGTGGAGCTGCAGCTGAGGCTGGTGCTCTCCAGTAGACATGTCCCTCACAAGAAGGTCACAGCTCTGATGAGGCACACACATGTATTGTTTCAATTTTCTTCTTGTGTAAAGTATTAGAAAACTGTTTCTGCTTTAAGAGACTATTCATTTTAGCACCACACTCCACACACTGCTGCTAAGGTACACAATTATTTCTGACACATCAATGTACAATTTGCTTGCAAAAACCATCTTCATATGCATATATTATAAACTTGTTACTATATTTGTCTTATTTAATATTTCAATATGTTGGTTACTATATCTTATTTAAAAACTAGAAAGGAACCAGAGTAACACCACCCTGTGAAACACAAAAGATCCAAAATTCTTAAAAAAACAACTACCACACAACACCCCACAAGTGTCAGTGCCCAACAGAGGCACAAACCTCAGAGCTGTTGGCCATCACAAAGCACTGCAACCCAGCCTTGGCTGGGCAACAGCACAGACCTCCCTGAAACCAGGCAGGGATAATACAACAGATCTGTGCTCCCAAACTTGGGTGGTGAATTCTTTTTCAGAATTTTGCAAACTCTTCACCTTGAGACCCTTGGCAGGCTTGCTGGCAGAGGTGGGCAAGCCTGTAGGCACGGGATGGGTCTGGGGAAAAGAACAATGTGGGAAGCATCACCAACACACATCCACATCTCAAGAAGACCAGCCTCAGTCTTAGGATGCCACAACCTCCCTGGTGGGCATGGACTCCTCCAGCACCAGAGAGAGTTTTCTTGGCCATCAGTTTTGCTGCCCCTCAGAAATCAGAGGTGCAGAACAGAAATGCCAGGCAAAGCCACTGTTTCTCTCTCAACAGTTATTAGTGTAGAGAAAGAGGAATCTGTCCTTGCATCCCTAAACAGCAACTCTTCTTTCCAGGCCTTGCCCTGCTGTTGCACAAAAAATACCAAGCGATGATTTACCCTGCCCCCAAGCTCATGCTCTGGGAATTTCCTGTTCTTCCCCTGCTCCTCCTCCTCCTTTCTCCCCTGGAAAGCTGCTCGCAGCTGTTCTTCATCAGCCAAAGCTGGAAACTTAATGAAGAACAGACACAGCAACAGCATGCACAGAACCACGGGAACGAGCTGCCCCAGCAGCCCGGGGGGAGCAACTCTGCCCACACAGCACTCCCATGATGGCTCTGCTGCTGCAGCCTCAGCTTCCCAGGCAAAGCACTCCCATGGTGGCTCTGCTGCTGCACCCTCAGCTTCCCAGGCTTCAAGCCACGTCAACAGCTCTAGATTTGGAAAGTAAACTTTGACACCTCTTAAGACTGAACACAAGTTTTATGCCATACTTGATGGAAGAGCTTTTCTTCCTTTGTATCTGACCTTTTGCATCTATTAAGCTGGTTTGAAAGCATCTAGCAGTCTGATTTTACAACCCTTCCATTCCGTTTTCATTGCCTGTTTTGCACGAGAGCTTGAAGAAAAAAAAAATCCAGCACATGGAGTATTATTTAGAATTGCTGGAGATTTATATGTCTGAAGCATCTCACTACAAAACCTCTAACTAATGGGGTATATTTGGAAAATGAACATGTTTTTGTCTCTTGCCTCTAAACACTTTGATCAGGAGAACAGAAGGGTCTCTCTTTCCAATTGGGGCCTTATTTTGTTGTAGAAGATCATAAACATTATGCTTTAAAGGACTACTATATAATACAAATATAATACTACTGCCTGGCATTGCTCCTCAGACACTCTCCATAATACAAAGGGAAATACTAAATGTAGTATCTTTAGCTCATATATAATATCTCTAACAATACATTGCATTTGACAATATATTATTACTTGCCTATAACATTCTATTATAGATAACATATCCTAATATAATATTACATCCCTAATGCATGCATCTTCCTGGAGCAGGTGGGTGTCCCCTTGTGCCTCAGGGCTGTCAAAACTAGAGATAAATCTATCAGGTGGGATAGGATACCCATGGGGATGAGGAAGCTTCATTTCCATATAATAAAAGGAATTCCATGTCACTGTACAAGAAATTCAAAGCAGATACTCAGTTGCTCAACCAACTAGGACCACAGTGGATATACCATTTCAGTGCAGAGTTTGCTGTAGAAAATATACCGAAATGTAGGACTTATCTTAGGATATACATAGGTACCTAACTAAGCTTAGGACTTACCTGTAGGCAGAGGTGGCTGGGCTGGGCTGGCCCTGCTGCAGGGCTCAGGGCACCACCCCCCAGCTGCCACCTGCTGCCTGGGGAGCCAGGGGACAAAGCAGGTACTGCTTCTTAAGGAAAGGTAACAACATCTATTACTAATTTTCAAAAGTGATCCCCTTGCCTGGATTTCAGTAATTTAAAGTTGTACCTTCCAACCCCTGAAAAAACAGGTTATAGTATCAGCTGGCTGAAAGGTACAAATTTTTCCAGGGGAAAAAAAATGCATTCATGTGTTTGCTCCAGGCAACAGCAATTACTACTGCCTGGCATTGCTCCTCAGACACTCTCCATGCAGCTGTATTAACTGGGTGGACTGAATCCTGCAGTGCTGCTCTCCTTTCTGCTCTGTAAATCATCATCAGGCTTCCTAGAAATACTTTTATCACCATAAAAAGTATAAGCTCCAAATTTTTAGTAATATGGCAGTTCCCACTGACAGACACACCACCTGGACTTAGTATTATGCAATCTTTTTGGAGACAACCACTTCACCCCATTGCTAGAGGGCTGAAGCATCTGATCTAAGGTCAGCTTTGTCACCAGCCTCAGTGCCACCATATTTTATGTGGCAATGAACTGACCCACTTGACTCATCTGCATCCATTCCCAGCTGCAGCTCACCACAGACACCCATCCAGCTCTGGCCACAAGAGGCAATATGAGAGAGAAAAAGTTGTTTTGCTTTTCTCCTCTGGGAAAGCTGCCTTAAATGTAAACTCATTGACTTGCATGGATTTGCATATGTAACAATTTCTCCAGTATCATGCATCTCAAACCACAAACTAATGCCATGATGTTTACATCACCTGGTCCGTTTTACAGTCAAGGACAAGTATGACTTAAGAAGAACATGATTTATTTTTTTCATGTTGATGGAATTTAAAAAAGACATTGAGTATTCTCACATCAGCTAACTGGCATGCAAAGAGGAAGAGATGTCACTAAGCTTTCCAACGATTAGACCAATTTCTTCAGCCTTCTTCAGTTGCTATATTTTTGTACATATAACATGCAAAGAAAGTTTGTGCCCTTCTGAAAATACATACTCAGGATTCAACAAATGACAGAAATCCAAGACAGAAGGGGGGTGAAGCAGCTAAGCAATTGCATAGAAGAGATTTTCCCTAAAGGTAAATCTCTCCTGGCATTATCTGCGTATGAACATCATCTGCCTTGCTACTGAATCACAAGCTTCAAACAGTAACAAATAATCCATAGGTTCTAAAGGACCCTATGAATATTGTTAGGAAAATTTTTGAGGCAAGGCTGACATCAGTATTTATATTGAAACTTCTAAAACCAGAGATGTATAGAAACATTACCAAGCACAGGGAAAAAAACCCAACAAAAACAAAAACAAAACCAACAACAAACAAAAGAAACTGTACTCACGTAAAAGTATGAAGATGCTCAAAGTACCTAAAGCTTAATCCATTTAAGGATAAAAATGAACCAAGAGCACAGAAGAGGGCTAAATCCATAGCCAGATTTGTACATTCAATTCCAATAGCTGAATACTAATTATAGGGGCATATGAATTTCACGGAAACATTTTCCACTCTTCTTGGCAACAAATCTTAGAAAATAAAACATTGCCTTTCAAAAACTTTCCACCCTTTTGTCTGTGTGTATTGCATCTGTACAGATTTATTGACTAAGTGCAACGTGACTTAGCTGGTAAGAAAGAACTACTGTAAAATTAAACGTTTCTAGTCCAATCACATTAACTACAGTGAACTCTTGTGTCAACACCTCAGGTGCAATCAATGGTGATGTGGGTGCTCTGCCACAACTTCTCATTACTCCCCCTCCAGGCTGTTGACAAGAATGTGACACCTGCATTTCACAGTATGTTGTTTAATACCAAACCGAGCACAGTATTTCTTCAGCCTAAAGAACTGTGTCAGGCTCAGTTCAAGGAGGGGCACGACCAGAGGCAGCTGCAGCCGGGAGGTACGTGCTGGGCATTGTGCCCTCGGCCAAGCCCTGTGAATGGCTTGACCTGCCCTGGCCCCTGATGGAAATACAGCCACGAGCCCGGTGCAGAGCTGGTCGCTGAGATGCCTCTGGAAATGCCCACGTTCAGGGACAGTTTGAAATATCCACAACTATTTTTTTAGTCCATTTACTAGAGCTGCTTTCCTCTGAGGTTTTGCAGCACCAGTGCTGCAGCATGGTAGTCGATTCTGTAGTGGGTTGTGAACAGAGGCATGATATTAAACAACTTGCAGAAGCTTTTCCATCCTTGGGGCTCTGAAGGGAGGTGTGAACCTTGCCAGAGCACTGCACAGCCACCAGCCTTCCCAGTCAACTGGGACATGGGGCTCAGGGTGATGCCAGTGCTTGGAGTCACAGTGCATTGACTTTCAACTTCATTTACACTTGCAACTTTTCAGACAGCCCTAGATTCGTTAATTGTATCAGGCTGAGAAACTTGAGATTCTCTATTTTGTATTTCTGCAGTGAGGAGGGGAGACATCAGCAGACACCCTACACACACACTTTCATCACGCTGTTCAACAGCAAACCTCGATGCTGGTTTGCTTTCAGTAAAAGACACTGCAGAATCTCTCTCGCCAACGGTTTCTGCGGCCCTGCTGCTCCGAGGGTCGAGGCTGGGGCTTGATGGGGATGCTGTCCCCGAGGACCGCCGAGCTGCTCCCCGGGCTGCCCTGCGATGCGCAACCCGCTGCTCGCAGCCCAGCTGATGGGAGGGTC
>JANHGL010024292.1:0-64837 GCA_024611195.1 Ceyx melanurus
AGAGAATCTCCCCGAAGAAGAAGGGAGCGAACGGCTATTTCCCACCCGGGATGGTGCGAGGGGAGCGGGGCCGGCGGGCACTGCGCCGGGAACCAGCCGCGCCCGTGGGAACCGACGGCACCCACCGGGCCGGGGAAAGATCCCCGGTGCCACCAGCGCTGCTCCGGCAGCCGGGAGCGAGGCTGCGTCCGCAAAATCCCAGCAACCCCCCCCGGCTCATGCGGGAAGGGCCGACCCCCTCCATCCTGGCACGCAGAGGTGCACAGCCCCGGCCGGTGTCCCGCACCTGAGGCGGGGCGAGCAGCCGCGACACTGGCCACAGAAAACCGCGGCCAAGGGAAGGGCAGAAAAGCGTGAGGGAAAAGCAGAGAGCGGCTGCTTGCAGGCTCTAGCGGATCCCATTCGCTCCCACGTCCACAGCGGCAGGACGGTGGCGAGCGATGCCTCCAAACGGGCACAACTTTGCATTTCTGAGCTTCGTTAGCAAGCCGGAGCCGGGCTAACTTTCTTAGAGGTCGTGTTGCAATAATCCCCTTTTTCAGGGAGTTTTTTTCCCCATTTCTTCCTTTCCCGGCCCCAGCCCCAACCCCAGGCAACTCCTCGCGTTCCCGCTACTCACAATTTGTAGCGGTTAATCCCAGGTGCCAAAAACTGAAGAGCAGCAGAGTGAAGCCCCCAAAGGCTCGGGAATCCATGTTTAGCCCCGGAGGGGGAAGGCAGCCACCCTCCTGTCTTCCCGGGTCCCGCTCTCCGAGCTCCTCTCAGCCTCTGTGCGCTCCCTCTGCCTCCACTCATTTACTCCATCCAGCATCCATGCGCTCCGGGTGAAGGGGGAAGCCGGTGTCGGCCAAGGGACCTTCCTCCACGGCCCTTGGAGAAGCCCCTCCAGACGCCAACGGCAGCGTCCGAACCAACCCGAGCCGAGCCGAGCCGAGCCCGCTCCCCCGGCTGCTGCTGCGGATATTCACCTTGCGAGCTGCGGCTGGGAAGCAGCAGCCGGGCGCTGGGCACCTCCTTATAGGCGAGAGCCGCGCTGCACTCCACCTCCTCCCAGCCCCCTGGAAGTCACTCCTCCTCGCCTTCCAGGGAGGATCCTTATTGCAATCTTCACGCGTTGTTGATAAGCATCGGAGTCACGGAGTAAATCAGATGCCTAGAGAAAAAAAAAATAAAATCCTTGGGTTTTTTTTTTTTCCTCCCCTCCTTTGGGTACCGCTGTGGCTGGAACATTTTAAAGAGCCCCCAGCTCAGTTGTTTGTTTGCTTATGGTATACACACATACATCAAATATACATGTATAGCTCGGCATTTGCAGTGCCGACAGAACGCGACGAGCCTCAGCCCCGTTACCCCCGGGGAGTGGGGATGGAGCCTCGGAAGAGGCTGATCCTCGATTCGCTCTCCTTTCGCGGCTGGTCCAAAGCCTCCCCTTCTACCCCTCTTGGAAGGCGAGCGGAGGCGGCACAGAGGGTCCCATCAGAGCCTCGGGGAGAAGGGCTGCGGTCCCCTCCTGGCTGCTGAGGGGGATGCTTGACAAACCGGGATTTCATCACCGACTGATTGATTGATTCCCCGACTGCTCAGAGCCGAGATCACCTGGCGGGGAGATGGGGGGGGGGGGTTGCAGGAAAGCAGATGCAAAATCATCGTGCCTTCCCCCTGCGGGCTGTGCGCAGGCAGCTGGAGCGCTCCGAGCCGGCACCTTGCGCCGTGCCCAACCGCCTCCCCGCACACACGGGATGCAAACGTCCTTTCAGGAGCTCCAGCTTAATCACCGCTGAGGTCTAACCTTGTTGCTTTGATGCGGCGTCACCCCCCATCAATAAAGTGCTGCATCAAAGTCAGGTCAAAATTGCATTAGCGATTCCGCTGTAATCTGCAAGGTGAGCGTGCTCGGACCATTCAAGGCTTTGTGGGGGGGAAAGTCGTTGGTCCTCAACCACAATCCCTCACGATGGCAAAGAATGATCAGAAGAAACAGCCTGTTCACTAAAGCCACCCTGAGTTGCTGGTGGAGAGCAGAGGTTTAAATTGCTGGCATGCTGTAAACCTCGTATTCAAATGTAAGGTGGGTGGAGGAAAGACATCCTGCTTAGCCAGCAGCTACTACATGGAAGAGAGGCGTCCAGGGGACATCTCAGCTTTAAAAGAGCAGTCAACTTGGAAAGCAGAAGCTCACAGTTAAAAAATTACCTAATTACTTCACCTTCTGTTGTTACAAGTGACACAAGGTTAAAGAGGAAGGACAGCTGCCTAGCTCTGAGCCTTTCAGTCACAGTCAGTAAAGGATTTAGTCAGAGAGAACCAAGCCTTAGGAGGAACCTGAAAGCCTAATGAGCTCCCCAAGTCTTTCATTTTTGGCTTTAAATACACCTGCACACACCAAGGTTTCATCTTTGGTCATGCAAAGACCTGACCCTGTAGCTCTGTGCTTCACTTACATCTGAGCCCAGTGAGATCTGGGAAACTAGAGGTGGGAGTCAGTCCAAGGCTGACAAACCTACAGGAGGTGTCCCTGCTTTCACTCCAAAGGCCCTGAAGGGGGTCTTCAAGTAATCATCCAAGAAATCTTTTGTAAGGGCACAGATAGCATCTCCTCTGCACAGGCTCATTGTTGAAGATAGCCTCGAGGATGAGCAGAAGATGGAGACTCTTTTTTTGCAAGGAGTCCCATGGAAAAGACAAGGGGCAGTGGGTACAAGTTACTCCTGGGGAGATTCCAACTGGACTCCAGAAGATAATTTTTCACCATAAGAACAGTTAGACATTAGAATAATCCCCCAAGGGAAGTGGTGGATTCCCCTACGCTGGACAGTTTTAAGACTCAGCTTGATAAGGTGCTGGGCCAGCTCATTTAAATTTATTTATTTTACCTTGAAAGGTTGGACTAGATAATCCTTGATGTTCCTTCCAACCTGGTTCCAACCTGGTATTCTATGATTAAAATTAAATGGATTATGTTTCAAATATTTTCAGTGTGTCTTTACACTGTCTGGCACAATGGCACACTTTTTAACTGACTCACTGAACTAATTAGTGGCTCGTTTAGAGAAAAGCAGATGTGGAAATGAACTATGCAGACTAATTAAAAGCTATCAGTAAATATGAGCCCAATCCTACAATGCATCCCAGTGGTCACCAATATGAATCTGACTGCAGGATCTGGATCCTGGCTACACTCCTGACACATTCCTCTTCCATAAGCTCCTTTGTGTCATAAACGCCAGGCAGGTGCCTTAAGATTTGTGAATGTTTGGGTGCAGGAGCTCTACAACTGAGAAGTTATGAGCAGAATGAAGGGCTACGCAGCTGCTTGTTGCAGGAAAATTATGTAAATAATGTCATGTTTAAGGGCTTTTTGCCAGCAAGGTTTTTATTGGAGTAAATTTATTAATCAGTATTAAAGCTGCTCAGACAAAAAAAAATGTGGCTCGTCCTCAGCCACAGATCTGAGTACCTTGGGTTTTGGGAAAATCAGTTGCTGGTTTAGTTTTAGTGCATCTGGACCCTGTTCAGAATGGCTGTGCTGGTTGCCACTGAAGGCACTGCAAGCCTTGGCAATGAGCAAAGCCTTTGTTACACATACAGTGATTACTCCTTTCTAACTCAGGGCTAACTCCTTCCTGACTCTCCCCTTCACAGCAGCACATTTTCTTCCTCCTCCATGAAAGTAAAGGTGACCTTAACATTGAAGACCCTGAGATCTTCCCTTTCAACTCCTGCCTCTTCTGTGACACGTTTCATCTATTGACTTTTGTTTGTCACTCCGTGTTCACTCCCGGATTGTTAAACAAGGGGAACACACACTACCCCATCTCATACAGATGGCAAGAGGAGAAATATCTTCATGCCTGGCACATGGTCAGGGTTTGCAGGCATGGTGATCATATCAGCATCTTTATAATTTCAGAGGCATTGTAGATCAGGATTAGGTCATCTGGGACTATACAGAAAGGGCTTCACTAGTTCTGAGTGAGAAAGTCTAACGTGGGCATTCAGTTATCCCCTTCCTGGCAGCAGCTGTGTGCCCATATGGATGCTGCTCAGCACAGAAGCCATAGATGCATGATGGGGAGAGGAAGGCGAGCAGCATTAAACCAGTAGATGCTCCTCTCACACTCTTACTGGCTTTACAGTGCAAGCAACAAACACCTGAAATTCAGAATTTCCGTTTTCAGCCCTGGAACAGGAGGGCAAGAGAAGGACGTGGACACATGAGGAAGAACAGAACAAGCTGTCCTCCCCCAGGGAGAAAAGGGTCTGCATTTTTGAAGGAGAAAGCTTTTTTATGTAAATGTTCATCTGAGGAGGAAAGTTTAGAGCAGATAAAGCTGTTTCTTTTCCTCCAGTCAGTAAACAACACCAGTTCTGCAATACCCCATGGTAGGTTTGCCACTAGAAGCAATAACAATTTAGCCCATGAATTCAATCAATTCAGCTGTTTGGGTAATTGCAGCTAGAAGCTTTATGTCTGACCCCAACCATATAGCACTCGGGGAAGGAGAACAGCATTATGTATATGAATTTTGAAGAGCACACACTACCACAAACTTTACTGTACGTGCCTTTTGGATCACATTTCTGTTTCCTGTTGATAACTAGGAATTTGTCTGAAGAGTATCATGTTTCTCATCAAAAAAACCTAAAGGTCATGTAAAAAAAAATCTAAAGGTCATTTTCTTATTTTTTCCCTTAGAGTTCTCCCCTCTAAAAAGAAAGGACTCATTCATTAAAGAGAATATGTGGGGAGCTTTCATAAAACACATCGACCCTTACCAGGTGAGTGCAACAGCAGGCTGCTCATTATCCTTGGATAGTTCCACAGCATACATAAGTCTGGAGGATAAGAAAATTTAATGATCTGCTGGGATAATCTGATGGCCAGTAGCATTTTTGAGATGCATGCTGAGATTAGGGTAAAAGAAATCAGATGTCAAGCTGTGCAGTGATTATTGGAAGACAAAGAACTAAAATCACCTCTTCCCCCTCTTGCTTTTCTGTACATTAATTTACCACTGTCTGCTGGTATTATGGCTTTCATTACATTATCTTGTCTGGCTATGAAGATGCTCCTGTCAATCACAGACAGAGCTACCAGACTGCAAAGATCAATAACTTGACTAAATAATAGTACAGATACCTATGGCTGCAATTACCTAGGGACTTCAATAGGCCTTATATAGGACACACTCCACCCTGGTGTAATTCTAATGACATTGTATGTTGCAATTCAGGACAGAGTTGCAGGTCACAGAGGACAGCATCCATGGTCTGCTTTCTGTGCTGGTTCCCCACCAAACACAGTGGGCAGCTCCAGCTGGGCCAGCTACAGTCACCCCCAGCTGATATTGTATTTTTACTACCATGCAGTGACACCCTGACACATTTACTGTCCCAGAACCAATGTCCACCATGCCTACTGGAACCATCAACTTCATGAGGTGTTGGCATAACTGCAAACAAACATTCCCTGTGATCTAATCAACCACAATCAGCCCTGAAGAGAGTACATGTAACACAAACTGAATAATGCAGTTTTTTGCCCCTCTTTTGAAGCCACACAAATTAGAACGAAGTAACCCCTGAAAGGTCCCTGGACAGTTAGGTGTCACAGGATGGATGTAATCCCTGGAGAACAGCTAGCTAACTAATGGGAACATACTGTAATAAGAACTGTGAGTTGCAGCTGAGGTCAAAGCTCAGACTCTGCCTTTGCAGTACTCAGAAACTTCAAGGCAAACTAGAGAAGAGGAAAAAAAAAAACCAACAAAAACCATGAGGGAAGGTGGGAAGGCATTTTAGCAAAAAACATACCCGTTCAGATCACGAAGTCTGAAAGGAGATAATGTTATCTTTATGAATCTCCTGGACATAAAAAGGCAGCTTTATTTGTCATTCATTAGTGGGTAACAAGTCTGTGTTTTGCAGAGTTCCAGTCATTCAGTCGTGGAATTATAATATCTGCCATGTCACTGATGTGAGCAATGACATCTAATGAATACACACCAGAAGCAATTAGTGATTTTGCAGGAGCAACCAAGGTATCCCTTAAGGGGCATTTTCTCAGAATTATTTGGGCCTTTACCTGCTGAATATCAGTGCCATGATCTACCTGCCCAAACAGGACAGCTAAAAAGAGAGGCATCTAAAATCCTCAGTCTCTACTGAACACTTGCAGCTCCATGTACCACTAATGCACAGTCTGGTGCTTGAGGAGAACAATCACCTGGGGCTGCATTCAGTGTCTCCAGTGTTTTGCAGAGAAAGTTTTCAAGGAGTGAGGAGAGCTAATTTCATCAAATAAATCATTAGTGACAAATGGCTCATCCAGTGCTTGGCACTCAGAAAATTATTATTAGCAACATCTGGACTGGATATGACAACCTATATTCAGGTATTCTTTTTACTGTTCTGCCTGTCCTTCACTCATCTCTGTTATGGAGAGAGGTTGGAGAGGAGTGAAGAGAGGAAAGTTATGTGGAAACTAATGCAATCATTAGGTCATTTTTAACCTTGCTGCAATTATCATCCAGAAGGAGCCAACTGAGAATAATGGAAGGCGAGACAGTAATTTAGACTCCCTTGAAAAAAAGGAAGAAATTAATGTATCTTCTCTCAGAAGCCATCAAGATTTCTAGGTTTAATCCTGCTGGAATGAGCAGCTCCTCTATTGCTGACTTCTCAGCACTGGCACAGGAGATTCAGAGTCTCAAACCCACGTTTTCACAAAAGCCTGCCTTTCTAAGGCTGATGCTGTCATTTTATTTTTTTTTTGATGCAGACAATGATGGACATGGAACAGAAAATGGGATTAAGAGAGGTTCTTTAATCACAGTATTGCCAAGCTGCTTCTGGACAAAGTCCTTGCTGAGTGCTGGGCTGAAGTTAATCCGGAGTGAAGTATGAAAATCTCCAGATATATGTTATGTTGCATTCAGAAATGTGTATACACATATATATATATAAATATGTGTATGCAGACAGATACACACACAGAGAAATATGTCTAAAACAGGAAATCAAAGTCAACCTACCCCTCACTAGGAGTGCCATTTATTTCATCCTTACTGACTAAAAACGTTTATTTCCTCTAGGAAGTGGATGCATTTGCAGCAGAATGAAACAATTCCTTGTAGACCCACCACTGTCTTTTGAAAGCAAAGTGATTTTAACTCTGTGAGGGACAGCTGATTATGCCATCATGTGTAGGTCTGAGTCACACACACTCATCTTGCTTCTGAGTTGGAACCAGCTTGAGGCATAGGAAGCCTCTGCTTTCTGCCAGTCTGGATTGCAGATTACACTGGAGTTAATGAATCCCTCCTACTCAGGGAAGATCTGCTTACAACATGAGAATATTAACATAATGTAGCTATGTAGAGGGGTGGATATTCAGGGCTTCTTTTGCAATCAATGTATTTAGAGTTCACTAAAGAAAAGAAAAATCATGAGTGATTTTGAGCAACCACTATCAAAAATAAGACAAAGTCAAAATCCTACCCAATGCACTTTTTTTTTTTTTTTTCCTGACTCTCAGGGGCTGCTTTTCACTTGTTCTAAGGATAATTATTTATACTTGGATGATATTGTGTATTCCAGGGTAATTAAAAAAACTAAGCTGCCACTGAGTTTTTATGCCCAGGATTTAAACTAGAGCAAACAAATCCCTCTAGGTTAGCACTAAGGAGAGAAAATCCCAGTCAAACTTTCTGTTCACTTCTTAGATGCTTGTTGCATCAGTTGAGGTTCAGGCAGAAAATGTGAAACAGTACCACTGAGATTTCTTGGAGCTTGCATGAAGGGAGCACTTGGCTGTGGGGAGGGCTGAAGACAGAGGGGTGAAATGCAAGAAATTATATACCCTGAAGCTCATCAAACCCCCAGACTTTAACCTATCGTTGACACAGTTTGAGTTTAAGCTTGAGACTGGATTCAGTCTCACTGTCAAATGTTGCAGAGATGTATCCAGGGTCAAAAGACACGATTAAGCCACAGAGAAAGAGTGTGGCAGAGCCAGGAGGTTAGCCCAATTTATCTTTGCTAATTGGAATCTACGTCCTCTGTTATCTCTCCAGCACTTTGCAAATCAGTATCATAAAAGCAGCAACTCAAGAGGATGACAGTTATTTGTGACAGCAGCATGCAACTCATTCTTAGCCCATGAGGCAGCCAAGTGCAGCATAAACACTTTTACTTAACTTTGCTTCTCCATCTTAGGGATTAAGATGCTCACTGCAGGCAACAGAGACTCTGAGCAGTGATGGGAAGGCCACAGGCACTCAGATGTGCCCCATAGAAACCTTTAGCTTTGTCTGATTTGAAGAAGCAAATGTGGAAATTAGTAGTATGTATTGACATGCACCCTCTATGTGTGTTAGTAGCACTTATGTCATTGCATTTATTATAAGCAACTCAAATCCCATAGTGCAATTATAACAGATGGATAAACAAGATGCAATATACTGTTCACTTTATGACAATGATCACATAATTCCAGCTTCACTGCTTTTAACTGTTTGCATGAAACTCTGATTAATAAAGCTTTGAAAAGCTGTCAGAAAGGGACATATGAGTGTGTGGTTGAAGTGAAATTATTCCCCTGTATAAATATCCCTCACGTTGCAAAAGCTAGTGAAGCTGTTTCAGGGCTGATCTGTTCTGTCCATCAGGTTCTCTTTGACAGAGGCTGAGCAGTGACTACAATCAGCTATAATTATCATCCTCCACTTTCCTCCTTTTTTTGTGTCCATTTAGATCACAAGCCTTTGAGAAACAGACGCCTACTTCCCCACTGACACGTGTGTGTGCTGCAGCCCTGAGCCCACTAGGAAGGTTGCAGCCACTTGCACAATACCACCATAGGTCACCCATTACAGAGACAATTACAGCAGCCTCTGAGCACAGCAGTGGGGGAAAATCACAATAAGAAAAGCAAATAAGATTCACAAAGAGCTTAGAGGGACAGAGGGTTAATTCCTTTACCACAAAAAGAAGTTACTGGAGCTGCATGCTGGGGATTAACATTACAGATGCATCCCTCTCATTAAGTGGGTACAGTTGGGCTGGCTGTTCTCTTGAGATCATTGCATTATCAAGGTACCTCACAAACCTGATACCAACTCAAGTTGAGGATTTTAGCAAAACTACAATCTAGTGGTTTCAGCTTTGAAGATTTGGTACCTTTTTAAATTAAAGAATGGATCATTTAACAAACATTTTGGTCCTGAATTAGAAAAAGTGGGTTTTTTTAAGAAATAAAGAATTGGTCAGGAGAAAAAGGGGGTGCTGAACAAAAGATCAGACACCTGGCCATGCCTAGGTGAACCCCTTCTCCTTTCTATCACCAGTGATACCACTTTTTATCAGCAGTGATTGAAATGAAAGGTCAAGATGAAATCCATGTTGTTGTGCTTGTTAGGTGATACATTTTTTGGACCTTGGATTTCCAGAGGAGCTCCTCTTTGAGAACTATTCAGTTTTCAAACCTGCTGAATATACCATGATGCCCTGGGGAACTGTTGTTTCGGAAACCACTTCTGGAACTTTTTGGGTTAGAGCATCCCCCCAGTGGAACTGTACTTTAGGAACTCCACCTAACTTTAATGCTAACTTCCATCAGATGAACATCATGTGGTGCTAAGATAAAATGCAGAAGCCAAATTCTAAAGGTGTTATATCATTTAAGCTACCTGGTGAAATCAAGAGTGTTTAGCTCTGAGGATCTTGAGTTAGCTTGTCTGATAGTGATTAAAAAAAATAAAATAACATCTAATTAAAAGGACATGGAGCAAATTTTTAAATTCTGTGCTAATCTTTACTGTTGTTTTTCTTTTATTTTTTTCTTGATTTTTTAAAAATTTAGTTAAAAACCCCCTCTTAAAGCAAAGATGATTATTTCCTGGGAATAATCCTGTTAGGAGGATAGTGCTGTATAAACACATCTCCTTCTGCATCTCATTCTATAGGGACACCAACATTTGAAATCAAAAAGTGATTTCTAGTTCTGTGATATCAAATTATAGAGCACAAACCATAAAGCAGAGGTGAGAAAGACACTTCAAATTTAAGTTTTGTCTTTTTGGTATCAAGAAACTTAGGGTGAGAAGATGTCATGCACCGTCCCCAGAAAGTGTTGAACAAGGGATGTCATGTCAGAGGGGTCTGAAAGAGCCTGGACTAAACCTCACTGAAGACATTACATTTGATTTTAATGGCTTTTTTTTTTTTTGATGGCCTCTTTAATGAACTTCTTTGTCACCCAAGTATGAGGCCCAATTGCCTCACACCAGCATGACAGGCAACAAACAGCCACCAATTCCAGAATACCCTGAATGCAAGAAAGGGCAGCATCTGCCCACAAGCTCCTGCTATTTGACTTTTTATCTACTGAATTGCTAAATTACATGCTTTCCTTCTCTATTATTCACTTATTTTCTGAAGATAAACAGTTACTTTAATAGAACAGGAGATTGCAAAATCATTGTGAAGTCCTTGAGCTTTCTGCTGGCTGTGGATTTCTCTGTTCAAGTCCAGATGAACCACACAAAGAGAAAATATCTCTGCTAAGTTTTTCAGTGACATTACGGGGAAGGTGTAATGACTGTCGGCCTGATGTCAGCAGGAGGTGCTGTCAAGAAGGGGAAGGAAAAGGGGAAAAAAAGCAGCCTCAAAGCCCCCCACAGACATTCAAGAAGAAATCTTGTACTGTTGAGTAATTACAATTCTCAAAGAAAAAAAATAAGACTTGGATAAACCTGGAGGCACCTTTATGTTTTTCCTTTTGAAACCTTCCATCTCCCTGACACAATGCTTTGCTGCTCTGTCATTTCTCTCACCGTGCCACGCTGGGCTAGTTCTTTTTTGAGGGGGGAGAGAGTACTTTTGGTCCTCAGAGACCCTACTGTTCAAATATTTAAAATAAACAAAGTCTTTGTTGAGATTTTTTTTTTTTCAAGTCTTTTAATCAGCAAACAGATGCATTCTTTGTCTGTTGGCAAAGAAGCTGCAATTACCAGAGGAATTTCGTTTCAAACGGTGTGTACGTTCCTCGTGTGGGTGGTGGGGTGGGTGGGCACCTCACTGGTAGGATACAGTCATGTTTATTATATACTTTGAATGTTATTTTGCTGATGTCAGTATGGTGCTTTTTTTTTTTTTTTTCCAAGGTGCACAGAAAGCCCAGAGCAGTAAAGAGCCTCCCTTCCATGCCATTTTCCCACTTGTAAAGAAGTCACGACTGAGATGGTAATTGTGAAAGTATTCAGCCATGGAAACTGCATCCCAGGGAGGTGTTGTGTCTTGCTGCAAGTTATTGCTGTCCCTTTGTCTAGACAGAAAATGCCTGAACTTCTCTCTTGTGTTACACTATTGCTTCCCATTCTGCCTTATGTGAATCCTTTGCACTGTTTTCTTTCTCATCCACTTTCTTCTCACCACTCCATCAACACCCTTTTTCTCCCTAACTATTTCATGGGCTGCTCAGCTCATGTGCTACTAAACTGTCCTTCCCCATGACCTCTTTGGCCCTTGTAGGTGTCCTAGTATGATCAATTATGTGGTTTTGTTTTGGTTGGTTGGTTTGGGTTTTGGTTGGGTTTTTTTGGTTTGGTTTGGTTTTTGTTTCTTTGTTAATGTGTTGGCTTGGGGTTTCATTTTTTTTTTTTTAGTTTTGTTTATTTGTTTTTCTGATTGAAAGGTTTAACTGCTTCTTTCTTCCCTGAAAATCTGTTGTACTTCCTTCATTGTTCCTATCTCTGCTTCCTAACCCTCCCCTTAGTGCTCCTCCAGGCTCAGAAAGCTCCAGTGAGAGCTCTGCTCTCTTTAGTTTTGCTTCCTGTTCCCTGGTTTGGGAGAAACGCTTCTATCCCACGATGGGTTATTTTCCTACTCACTCTTTTTTCATTGCTTTACATGTTGTTTTGTTATTGCTATCTTTCCAAACCTATCTTCACCTGTCACTGCCTGCCCTTGATTTAAAGAATGGAGGGCAGGCTGTGTACCTTGCTGCACGGAGGAAATATTGCTGAGAGAAAGCTGCAGGGCTAAAGCCAATGGCTAAAATGCTCAAACTTTTCCATGCAAGATTTCCCTACAACCTCCTCTTCTTGATCTATGGCTGTTTTATGACAGTGAAGCAACCACAGATTAGATTCATCTGGCCAAGTGCTTTCATATTTCATCTGTATATATGTTGAGAAGTATTTTCTATTTGCTGTGTGTATTTGCTACAGCTCTTTTGTGTTTGATGAAGTGGGGTTTTTCCATCCTGTAAAGGCACTTTGGGTGGGACTCAGCTGCCTAAGTATGTGCAAATAGTATTATTTTAAACACTGTAGTGTTTCTTGTTTGGCCTGTTATTACCTCTCCAGAAGGATAGGAGGCTTGCACGGGTCGTGTGCTCCATGCAGATGTCTCACAGGGCTGTGCTGTGTGTTACCCTGGTGCACATACCCTGCTGCAGCTGTGTGTGAAAAGGCTCTGACTAAACTCCATGGCATCCCTCTTCTTGTCTGGCCATCCTAAGGTTCCTCTGGCAGATTTTCAGGAAGTCTTAAGAGTCACACATGTGCAGAAATCAAAGGGAGGTACAAATTACAGCAAATGAGAAGCAAACCCACGCTACAGAGCAATGCTTTCCCAATACAAGTACCCCTGAGTGAAAATACACAGGCAGGCTTCACAAGAAAGAAAAAAAATGGGAAAAAATAGAAATAAACCATTAGAAGTATTCTTCCCAGAAAGCCCTGTTACATTCAGCCCTCACAGACTGGACTGCAACATCCTTCTCTGTGAGTTTTGTTAGTTTCAACCTCACCCCAATAAATACCTGCTCACCACTGTGGGTTTTCTGCAGAATCTTCTACTGGACACACCATCCCCTACCCCCTTTTTTTTTTTTCCTTCTTTTTCCCTTTTTTTCTCTTAAATATTTTTTCCTTAATCAGGATGTAGTCTGTTTTGGAGTAACAACTGTGAGCACATTCAATTGAGACTGGCATACATTTTTTTATTACTACAGCAGCAAAAAGATTTTTGCAGCTCCTTTTACAGAGATCTGAGACTCACTGTAATTCCACTGAATTAAGCTGATCAATATGAGGACCTCACCTGTATTTCTGTCTCACAAAAAAGGAAAAAAAGATAGGGTATTTCTGTTGGATAACTTAGAAAGTGAAATATACCTCCTTTTCCTGGCACATATTTTTCCCTTCCTTTATGGGCATCATATACCACATGGAAAAGACAAGATGGGATTTTCCACCTATTATTTCTTACAGACAAACCACCAACAAAATTCTCCATAATTACAGAGAGTCTCAAAATGTTAGAGGTAATGCTGAAGTGTTGACAGGCATCTAACTTCTACTGGAGAGGAATGAGCAATTTAGTCAGGATGAGCTAATAATATATTTCCAGTGGTAAGTAACAGCTCTCCATTCCGGATAAAAATGATTATTTTAATAAGGCTTGAAATTGCAGGCATGATATGTGCTGTGATAGTATGTAGGATGAACCAGTAATGCAAAACCAAAAACACTAAATGGAGCTTGAGCAAGGATCCTCTGAGGGATCATTAAAAGATTGTAACAATAGACAGCTAACCATTGAAATCAGATTTATATGACTTTGTATAGAACAATTATTTGCAATCTAGAAAAGAAAAAAAAACCACCCCAAAGCCTTCTTTTTCCCTCATCTTTTTCTGTCCTTTCAAAATATTTTGCTTTTTAATATTTAAAATGCATTTTCACACTTTATTGGGTTTTTTATCCTGTTTTCAAGGATGATACACAACTTAATTCCACTGCTGTTTAAAGACTGCAGGATGTGTCTCAGGATATCACATTAATATTGCAGGGTGCAAGATGGGGATGCTGTTGATGCCCTTGTTATATTTTCTCCCCAGTAGCCAGCTCAGAAAGCAGTTCCTGTGGTAGCCTGTGGCCCTCCTGGTAGCCAGCTGTGTTACTTAGGGTGCATCAGCTTCGCTTCTTGTCTTTGATTCTCTCCTCACCCTCTTGTCTTTGAAAGTTAAAAGCTCTTCAGAGCAGCTGACACCATCTCCTGCACAAGGCTGTGCCTGGCACAACAGGACACAGACCTTGGCTGGAGCTTTTTTGGCAGTGCAGTGATACAGATACTACACTGAGAGCAAAGGTTTCACACAGGAAGATCAAAAGGTACCAGACATTTCTTTAAAGCCTCCTCTCTCTTATGATTAGTAGGGAACTATTCATATAGAATCCATCACCTTCATAAGGCTTGTGTGAGAATTAATGAGATAAAGATGCTTGCACAGGGCTTTGAAGATGCAAAGGCAGATCCCTGACTGTGTGACAAGTTCAGATAGCACAAGGTAGCCTCACACAGCCAAAGCAAAAAGCCATCTCCAGGGTTTCTTGGCTGCTGGAGAGCAGCTGTGGAGGTTACCTCACCATCACTCCCCTGCTAGGGTGAGAAGTCTCCTGCCTCTCTCTAGACTTGCCACTCCTCAGGGATGGACTCAAGATGTTGGCAGGGAGGAGCCCGAGGAGAGTGGGTGCCTCTGGAAGCTCTTCCTTCATGGGATACAGATAAAGCAGGACACTGGAGCAAATCACACAGCTCAGCCCAACGAGTCTCACCAAGAGAATAGATGTATAGTGGGGAAGAAGCTAGACATTTTTAGTAATGTGCTTTTATCAAGGAAAAAGAGCTGAGGAAATCTTGCTTTTGTTTGTTTGTTTTTAAATACATCACAAGTTATACTCACTTCTGTCCATTTGAAAATGGGTCTAGATGGATATTCTTTCAAGACTTGCAGAAAGCCATAAAGCAAGGACAACTCCTGCCTTCACAAGAGTTCATTTTGTTCAACTGTAAACCAAAAGCAGTCCTTAAGAAACAGAAGAGAGGAGATTTCCACCTGCTTTGGAATAAGTCCCTGGAACAAACCCACCTAGTAAGCTGTATTTGGGGTCTTCTGGTTGTATTTGGTGCCTTTCTAACAGAAGGGGTTTGATGCCACCAGAAGGTGTTTGGTTTAACAGTCACATCACAAAAAATGATGGTTTGTATTATGGAAAGGGTATGAAAGAATTATCTTTTCTGTCTTGAATGTACATAGTGATGAATTTCTTTGCAGTAAATCACAGGACATCACCAGCATTCACCTATTTGCAAAGCAGAGCTGGAAAGTGAGATCCTGCTGTCTTCTAGCCCTCTAAAAGCCTAGGACCCTATTTTGGTGGAGCAGGCAATGGAGGAGCCAGTTCCTTCACCACCAAATAACAAGCTGTGGTATTTTTCTCAGAAGCAGGAGAGATCCTAGGAGCAGAGTGGCAAGCAAGCCCTCAGAACAGCATGTGTGAGTGCTTTTGATGCTCTGATTTTGACCAGGCATAAAAAAGTGAAGAGCTTCTTGACAAGCACTTCTTGTCCTCCACTGACTGCCATTAAAATCACCATTCTTACCAGCCTGAATAACAGTTCTCTGTGTGTGTTCTGTGTGTATGTACACACACAGGTGAAAGCTTTCCCACCAGGGAGGATGGCAGGAGCTGATGCTGCCCTGCTTGCACCAGGTCCTACCTGGACTCTCTCCTTTCTTCACTGCACCCTCCTGTTTCCTCTTATGGAAAACCTCAGCACTCGTAGAGCAGAAGCTTCTGCCCAGAAAGTTCAGTGGCTTTACTCACAAAGAAATCCTTTAGAAAATGCTAAAAAAAAAAAAAGCAAATAGAAAAAAAAAAGCAAGCAAACAAACAAAACACTTCTATGAGTGATTGCACAAAAGGCAGGAGCCTGAGAGAGTGACACAAGCCCAACTGTACTGTGAGCACAGAGCTGTCCTGGGGTTGCTGAAGAGCTTCAGTCTATCCTTTTTGCAGTTAGCATTCAAAACTGCCTTTGCTGTTACAGATTTCTGTTTAAACTGCACAGAAGAGTTGTTGGAAAACATAATCAAACCAGAATGTTCCTCCTGCAGAAAAGACCATGATTTTTATTGCTTTCTGTTTGCGAGGAAAAGGGAAATTAAAAATGCTATTTGTTAGATCGAGACACAGTGATGGGAAAGTTTGAAATTGATGATGTTAATATGGACTCTTTTGAGGATGTTTCAGACACAAAAGTTTGCTATTACAAAATGATTTTATTTCCCTTGAACTAATGTGAAATTTTCGAATGCTCTTTTCAGAGGAGCATGAAGGAAGCAACAGAGCATTTTTTGGATAGGAAATGCTCAAAAAAAAGTCAATAAAAGCCTATTGAGATCTCCTGCAGGTACTGAAGAGGCAGGGGGAGTGTGGCCACCACCTGGAAAAGAGAGGATGGCAGGAGCTCATCCTGGTTAGGGTCCCATTGTACAAGGGAGGAAGCAGCAGCAGGGGGAAACCCAAGCTTAGAGCAGCACATGGGAGCTGCTGCCCCTAACTCCAGACTGGCACAATACTCACAAAACCTGAGCACTTCTGGCACTTCCAATCAATACAACTGCAGATATTCAGCAGCTGGAGAAATGGGTTTGCCTTGTTTTGGGTCAGTCTTAAAGCTTTTCTCAGTAGAAGTGTAACCATTTGGTAAAGTCAGTGGAAAAAGTAGTTGTCCTCTGCTTTTTATGCTAATTATTTGAGTTTTCATTGCTTTTTTTTTTTTTTTTTTTGCCCATAGCTATTGTAAAAACAAAATGTAAATGGCACAATTAAACATTTGGAACAGCCTCCTTTATCAGTGTATAATTCACAGTGTGTCAGGGACATTTAATAACATCCTATTACGGATCACTTACCAGATAGTTGTTGAGTTAACTGCTATTATCTTCTTTGCCATCCCCCATCATTTGATGTCAATTGTTTCTGATATTAGCAGGGTGGTAATAATCTTCCTGCATTGTTAGGGAACCCTTTCTTCTGTCATTTTTAGGACCTGCTTCCTTTTCCTGTTCTTGTCTGGTTTGTGACATATAAACCTGCAGGTAGCACCTAAATATATATATATAAAAATATATATATATATAATCCTACTTCTCCCTGTTTGCAAAGGGATGCTGGGGAATGGTGAGAGCATCTGTTTCATGCCTGGTCTCCCCCATGAGCAGCTTCTGCTCTTCTCAGCACCCTCCATGGAGCAGTTGGCTCCCAGGTTTGCTGGAGAAGCTGTCTGCAGACAACATCCAGCTGCACGTGGGGATGGGAGGTGGGAAAATCTGTCTTGCAGCAGATAATCAGACAGAGCAGTTGTGAGGAAAGGCAGAGTGTGAGCTCAGTGTGTTAGGAAACAAGTTCTGTGCCTGTGTGGTCTCTGCTAGCAGGCAGTGCAGGCAGCTTGCAGCAAGCTGATCAGTCTTTGAGAATTACAGTGCAAAATTCTTATTTCTTCTTCATCCCTTTCAGTTCAGATTTTGAAGCCCTCAGGTTCTCTGGTACATCAAGTCTCCCAGTACATTATAGTGCATACTGGGTGAGTTACAACGTTGGAATATGCACCTGCTGCTTAAAGACACCTTTGCATTTTGCAGGCTTGCTTCGCCTAGAAATTCAACTTTGAATTAACAGGTAAACCTGACTAAGCAGTGATTTTATCACATCACCAACTGATCTGAAGCTGAAATTCTTAATGCACCATCAGTACTCCTCACTGCAGCAGTCTTTTCTTAGTGTTCATATTCACAACTAGAAATCCCCAAGATTCTTGGGTTAATTGTTGCCTCTCTCCCTCTGAAAAAAAAACCAACTTTGAAATATTTCTGGATTATTCATAGCAAAATAACAGAATGTCTGGTAGTGCATGTCTCTTTTTTTGTTGTTTTTGCTTTGTTTTTTTCCAGTCCAGATACTAATTCAGCACTCAGCTCAAGTCACCATAAAGTACATGAACACATTTCCTAATAAAAAGTGAAGTTTCCCTACAGGAGTAGTGAGCTGTCAGCTATCTTTCTGCCTCCCTTTATTTATTTTTCTGCCTTTCCCTTTTGATAGCTCTTGTCAAATTTCTCTGGAACATTTTTTTTTTTTCTCTTTGCTATTCTGCAGGACCAGAAGAGAAGAAAATTGGGGGGAAAAAAAAAAAAAAAGCTAGGGCCTTTAAAGTTTAAAAAATAAACACAATTTGGGAACTGTAGAAGCAGCTGTTAGTTGCACAGGCCATAATTTACTAGAATACACATGACTGTAGTCAGCAAAATTAGTGTTTGCTTGGGTTTGCATTTCAGGCAACTCACCACTTCTGAAACTAGCATATAACAAAAACATCAAGGAAGGCAAAGAAAATGTGTGTGTGTGTGATTTTTATCCTAGCACACTTATTCTCATATAAATTCCCCCTGCTTCAAAAAACTGTGTAATTCCTTTCATTTTATGATCACCATTATCTTTCTGTGAATATCAGCAGCCAGTTACCAACAGCACAGCCCCATGGAAGCCTGAGTTCAGGGTAAGGGATGACAGTGAGTGTGTAAGGTTAATAAATTAGGTGAAAATCTACAGTTGCCTGGCTTGCCTACACTGAATTTCCCATCCAGCCATGTGCCCACCTAACATTGAAAGATCTTGTTGAGAAACAAGAAGACAGAACAGAAACTGCTAAAAAAACTTCATTTCAAAACTCAATCTGACTTAAAAGGGTTTTTTTTTCCCAGGAATGGATCTTTGATATGCTTCCAGTAATGGAAATCCTAATTCTTTAGAGGGCACACAGACTTAGCATGAGTCCCAAGAGGCACAGATGAGTTCAGATGATCTTAAGTCTCCACTCTACCATAAATTCTTATTTAATCTTGGGAAATTTTTATCTTGAGGAGAAAATTAAGGCTCTTAATTAAAGGCTGAAGGAAGTTAGGTCCCCTAATTATTGCAGTACTTTGGAAATGTTTACTCTTTGACCTTCTCTATTTTCAAAACATGCTTCAAAGTTCTGCCTGATACTGTTGCCAGCACAAAGCCATTAAATGCTGGGATGCTCACAAGTGAGAAAGCAAAAAGCTGTGGTATCACAGTAGCAAAAAAACCCAACCCAAACAAAACAACCCACAACTTTTTTTATGGTTGCTACCAGGTTTCTAAACAGAATGAGTCACAGTAAGAGACTATGAAATACTTGGCCCTGGAACAACTGTCAAGAGTGGAAATGCTGCTTTTCTTCTTGTTTGCACCTCAAAAACCATTGTACTCAGTGAAAATTAACCCCCATTTGCCCTTCAAGCCACTGATCATTATGAGGTTACCTGTCAGCACCACACTGCCACAACACTGTGTGATCAGATATTCCATCAACAGAACCGAGACCAAATAATAAAAATAATGGGAAGAAACAACAACTAAAGACAGATTTTTCTGCTTAAATATTGATGGAGAAATTATTATTTATGTTTCCTGGCTTTCCTACACTTAATATGTGTTAGCAGTGTCCCTCACTCATGAAACATTAATGGTCTGTTTTTACAGCTCACTTCTGTTCTTAATCTGAGTTATTTTATGAAATGACTCCTTTTTATGGTGCTGAGGATTCAGATTCTTTCTGCCTATTGAGCTACACCATTATTGTCACCTCAAGTGTAGCAAGGTTTTTTTAGAAACCTATTTTTAGTTACCCTCTGCAGATGAGCCTTCATGAGAGGTTTGAGCCTGCCCATGTTCACAGGCTGCAGAACATCCTCAGTACACCTCAAGAGGTGTTATGCCCCTGTCAGAGAGGTAAATCCTGTAAGCCTTGAAATATGGGAAGCACTGAATCAATGAAATCTCAAATGCATGTGATATCAGCTCTGTGAGATTAGAAACACTAGGAACATCAGGACAGTCACAGCCAGTCACACTATGGTCCATTTAGCTCAGCATCCAGTTTCCAAGCAGATCTAGTAGCAAGATGCTTAAGAAAGAGTATACAGAGGACAAGGGGTATAATTAAGAAATAATATTTTCTCACTACATCTTCCCAGATTTCCCCTGATCTGCAGTCAGAGGCAATGTCTTGGTGTTTGACAGCCTTTGAGTGGTTTTTATATTTGTGTATTTGTCAGAGGCAGTTGGTGGGAGGCAGGGCCTGCTGCAGCACAGGCTATGCAAGCACAACCTGAACAATGCTAAGTGCTGCTCTCTGTTTGGCATGCATCACTCCAACATTTAATTGAATTCTTCCAGGTTCTGTGTTTTGAAAAGCAGTGTACAATCATTTCTCACTGACCTTCCTTGACCTACTGCTGATCTTGCAGCCAGAGCCTCTGTTTGAGGCCTGAGTCCTGGCCATTTTTGTCACTGCTCAAAAGTAAACCATTCCATGTTTGACCATCTTTAGAGCCCCTTGGGCATTTCAAATTTTCCTAGGAAAAAAGCAGCAGAGTGGGGACTACTGGTTATGATTTGTGCACATTTCTCCTCCTTTTCACAGAATCACAGAACTGTCACAGTTGGAAAAGACATCTAAGATCACTGTGTCCAACCATCAACAAAATGAAACCAACCAACCAACCAACCAAAAAATACAAAGAAAACAAAACAGAGAACAATACCAAAAAAATCACCTCAGCATCCCATTAGAGCAGATCCTGAAGTGCCTCATCTACAGGGTTATTTTGTACCTCCAGGGATGATGACTCCCTGGGCAGCCTGTTCCAGTTCCTGACTACTTTTCAGTACAGAAATTCCTCCCAATCTCTAGATGAAACCTCCCCTGGTGCAACTTCAGGCCATTTGCTCCAGTCCTGTTGTTATTTAGGTGAGAGAAGAGGCCGCACTCACCTCACTGCAGCCTCCTTTCAGGCAGCTGTAGAGTGAGAGGTCTCCCCCTCAGCCTCCTCTTCTCCAAACTAAACAATCCCAATTCCTTCCACCTCTCCTCACAGGACTTGTTCTCCAGAGCCTTCACCGTCTTGGTTGCCCTTCTCTGAGCTCACTCCAGCACCTCAAAGTCTTTCTTGTGCTGAGGGGCCCAGAACTGGACACAGCCCTTGTGGTGCGGCCTCAGCAGTGCCGAGTACAGGGCTTGGTCACTTCCCTGCTCCTGCTGGACACTATTCCTGATCCAGGCCAGGATGCCACTGGCCTTCTTGACCACCTGGGCACACACTGGCTCATGTTCAGCCAGCTGACAACCAGCACCCCTAGGTCCCTTTCTGCTGAGCAGCATTCCAGCCCCTCCTCCACCTTAAACCTCCACATAAAACGCTAAGGGGAAATTTCACTTTGAAATAATTTTAAAATAATTCATCTTCAGTCAAGGAATTTGGACTTGTATTTTAAAACATCTGTGAGCTCCCTTAAGTTTCATCTTCCTTTTGTGCAGAAAAAAACGCAGCAGTTCAGAGCAGATCTCCTGGTGTAAGTCTAATGGCTCCCACGGCTGGTGTATATTGACGGAGCTCTATTGATTTAAAGAGTGCTGCACTGATTTATATCAAGCAAGGATCTGGGTATCTATATCCCAGCAGAAGCCAGTGATAAACTTCGTTTTAAAACAAGTTAGGGAGATTAATTCCGTGGAACCGTATCCTTGCATCAGGTACACGCTCCTAATGAGCAAATGGTAAATGTTACTGGCCTTGGCAAGAGAGCTGAGAGCAGCAGATGTGCGCTGCGGCCACAAGATGGCCGTGTTTCTGAATGCAGTTTGCCACGAGTGCTCCAGCGTAGAAGTGAATTCATTGCTTTCGGATGGAGAAGGCGGTCGGCAGGGAGAGGGGCACGGTTGTCAAAAAGGACAGGGTCCCTCTTGTAGTTTGGTCTCAAGTTTGTAAGCCTGATGTGGCCAAGGCATTGCCGATCTGCCCCAGGTTATTGAACCAGCAAATCACTGAAGCAACGTGGCAAGCTGCTCAATGGGAAATGAGTGCGTCCCAGTGGACAGAGCACACAGCTTTCTGGTATGTACCACACAGCCAAGGTTCACCTTTCCAGTGGAGGAATGCCAGTTACTCTTTAGTCTTTAGGGATTTTTTAGGAAAATTATTCCTCCATTTTATAATTAGAAACTGCAAATCACTCACTAATCTCTCAGTGATTAATGACTGAATTTTGTTCTTTATTTCATCTATTTTATGAATTTACATTTTATTAAGAACTTCAGAGGTTTATGTGCCTGCTTGTTTATTTATTTACATGCCCACTGACTCAGGCAACAGAAATAGAGGCAGGAACGAGACTTTGAAAATTTCAGGGATCACAAGCCTCTTAAAAACATTTAACTGAACATGCCTTACAAACTTCTTTTTGACCCCAGTTTAATAAGAGTCTATACTTAACCATCATGATAGCTTCAGAAATGTGACTCAACAGGACTTCAGAGCTTCTATTTATGCATGTTTTCAGGTATTCTGTTAAAACACCATTTGCTCTTTGAAAGCACCATTTAGGTATCATATTTCCAAAATATATTGAAAAGATAAAAATGAAAACAAAACAAGAATCCAAGCAACAGGAGCTGATGTTAACTTAAAAACCAGCTTCCTATTTTGTTACTATTCTTTTGCAATTATGACAGAGGCCAAGAGATCATCAGTAAAATGGGCTGTTTCCGTTGCTTGTGCCTATCTCAGTAAGGTCATAAAATCTGCTTTTGGAGAGATTCTTCAATATAAATGGTTTTATTGACTGAAAAACGACGATTCCAAACTAGATAAGAGACTTACAGATCCCAGACAAGCACTGAACAAGAAAGCATGTCACAAGAACATCCTTCTGGGCTGCTACAAAGCTTCATCCTCAGCAGCCCCTGTACAGCAGTCTAATTGGCATCCTAGCCACAGTACTATAATGTGTAATATAGGCCCAAGAGCAGGAAAATCCCAATTTCTCATGTTTCGAGACAATTTTCAATTGTTATCAAACAGCTCTGCAAATAAAATGTTTGCAGGAAGTAATTTTTAGATGTCAGCAGGCTGGTATTTTAACACTATAAAGATTCCTTGTTTAACTGTAGATAATTGGAGTACACTTGAAAATGCACATACAATGCAATTCCAGTATTTTAAGAGAAGCCACAAAGCAAATACTAAGGCAGCACACACCTATTATTTTCTCTCTGACATTTAGAATTAGGAAGGAAGGAAGCAATTTGCAAATGTGAGTTTGAATTAGATCAAGAGACCAGTGAATATTTTAGCATTGTCTGCCAGAAATGCTTTCTGAAGAGTCCAGCTCTCACAAAAATACTGCAGGAACATCAAATACAAACAGTGTGTAAAATGCATGCACTGTTCTGATATCCCCATGGCAAGATCCCAGATGCATGGAGAATAAATGGTATGGAGTATTTCATGCTCTCCTGATCATTATGTAGTGTTATCACAGTCTTCATAAATTTTAGACTTGAGGCAGGACTTTGTGAACACAGTGTAAAAATATGGAATCAAAAGGTAGCACTCATTCCAATTCCATGAAAAAAATAAAATGAAAGAGTGAATGGCAAACCAGAATCCAACAGAATATTTGACAGAGAGGTAAGTTTTGGTCTGACAGTTTACCCATTGTCCATATTTTATCGTGGGTATCTGAAAAACATTTTAACAGCACAACTGAGAGAGGACAATGAAGCAGCTTTGTGTGTTCCTTTGGAAATTACTCCCAGACAGCAGGACAGAATGGCAGGGAAACTCTAAGTGCTTGCTTGAAAATTTAACAAACGAGCAAAACATTGACAGGACAGAGTGGAAACAATGAGTTGGCCTCTCCTAGATGCAATAGAGAGGGAAGGCTGGAAAGGACTTTAGAGGACAACTAGAAAGAGGAACAGGCACAGGTGTCTGCCACAGGTAGCCTTAGATCACACTTAAAAGTTTGACCTAAGCTATTAAAATTGCTGCCATGAAAGTGACTGCAATCCTGGGTCCTCTCATTGAAAGAAGTCAGAGATCAGCACAGCAGCTACAGAGATGCTCATCTGCATATGACAATTAAATGTTTCTGGACTGTCCCTCTGCTGGGCACTGAGGTTGCATGACCTCTCCTTAATCTGCTTCCAACAGACTCATTAAACCATTAAAGAAAGTGGATTGAGTTTACCCCACTCATTTAGTCTGAAGCAGATTAGGGAATGCTAATCCATTCCCTATGGATTTGGGGTTACTAAGCCTTTCAACATCACTATAAAGTCTGTAAGATCATGTTTATTTATGACTACATTAAAAACAATGAAAAGCTTGGGGCTGAGGTGATCAAACAAGTGAGTCAGGCTTTACCCAGCTCTATAACTCAGGCCACATTAAGGCACTGGAGTACCTGGAACAGCCTGCACAGTACATGTTCCACACAGACAGGTGTCTGACAGTCCCTGGGGCCTTCATCCCTTTCCACCAGGAGGGAGAAATGAGAACAGAAAGCTCAACCCTGACTACTTGGACTGCAGACCCCAGGAACCCTTGTACCAGTACTGGGAGGGCAGCAATCCCTGCAATAGGCAGAATTTCACCAGGCACTGAGCAAAATCCTCAGCCCAGAAGAGTTTCACAGCAAGACCAGTCCCCCTCTACTCAAAGTTGCTGTTTTAGGCTCTCACTAAATTCTGCAAAGATAACACCTAAACTCAGACATGTTTTGAAGCTGCTTTATAAGAATCTCCATCATAACATTTGGAAACATGTTAATCCAGTCATGCAAAGAACCCTCTTAGAATCATAGAATGGCTTGGGATGGAAGGGATGTTTAGAGTTCATCTAGTCCAACATCTGGGTCCTCTTTCCACTCAGCAAAGCAGAGTAACCAACAAGCTGCAGCAGCTTCCCCCTCCCCAAACAACACACGTCAGTCAAAAGTCTCTCCTAATCCTCACGTGTGTCTTGGGACAAACTAAAGCCCATCCTTTGAGCTTGTGGCCCTTGTGCCAGCTTTAGAAACTTGAAAATGAAGCTGTGCTCCCAAGTTGAGGGAACTGAGAGCTTTGCACCACCCCCCTGCTCAGGAAAAAAAGGAGTTGCCTATAGTGCCTGGCATTGTCACACAGTGGGTTTGTCTTGTGTCCACAAGGGTGATGGCCTGTGTGTGCCTTGGCTAGTTTGGGGTCACCACATGCTGAGCTTTACTTCTGTTTCCATTGCAGACAACACAAGAAAAGTCAATGTGCTATTTTTCACATTATCTAAGAAGTTTCATCTGGGAATTTATAAAAAAGCAGCTTTGAATGAGAAAAATCCCTGACTTCAACTGCAGTAGGGTTGGTATTGTCAGACAATCTACATTTAATCTCACAGGTGCCAAACTGTTGAACAGCACACGGTACAGAAGCAAAATTAGTAGATGCCTTGTTGAGCTTGGTAGAGAAACCCAAGAATCATCCTTCATAGAGGTCAGCTAATCTACTAAGGGGAGAAAGATCATTAGATAACCATCTCCCTCTTTAAAATGAGCACCTGATTATTTAGTCGGCTCTGAATTGTCTCCTTTGTACAAGTGAGGTGTTGTTTTAAGATTTGTTTTAGAGATTGTACTCTGCATTTAAAATCTCCTTTGTGTGTAATCTTCTGCTATCTCCTTTGTTCTTGTAGAACAGATGAAGGAAGGAACTCCTGCCAGCTTTTCTGTTTCTCATTTGGCATATTGCTACAAACTGTACACACAGACCTTCATAAAAGGCTTTTATTCACCATCGTTTATTAAAAATCTGTGTGCAAGTGTATGTGTCTGTATTTATAATCATCTATATTTGCATAAAATGGAAGAAGCCAGTGCCCAGAATAAAACCAAGTAAGAATGTGAACCTTAGTAGACTGAGAACTCAGCTATGAAATTGCTGGGCTCATTAAAGAATTTGAACTCATTTTTGTCTTTGAAACTTCCTGGCCACAGGTATTTGCTTATACAAGTCCACCAAAACAGTTAATTATCAGAATTCTCCAACAACCTTTCATTTCTTTTTTTTTCCCCATGCAGTCAGATATATTGAGATGTTCTGCATCAGACCTGAACACTGTTCTTTATAACTGTTATGCTGAGCACGTTTATATATGTGTGGTGCACTTTAGAAATACAAGGTAGCACTATCTAAGTGCAATGTATTTATTCAATGCTGTAAATATTCATGGTGTTTCTTATGTCAATAGAATATAACAAATTGTATTGGGCTCTTGGTTACAGTGATACTGATCTTTGATTATTCCACTGGCTACACAGTGGTGCTCTAGACTTTAATAAGTGTAATACAGAGATATGGCCTATGGAAGAAAAGATGGAAATGACAATTTTTTTTAAAGTAGCTTTGAACTACAGGTTTTTCCAGGCTTTGTGTTCGTTCTTCTCTGAGATCTGACCTGGAATTAAATGACAGGCATTTTGTAGTCAGACCTGAAACTGAAGCTTGAAGTGTCTGCCTTGGGAGAAACTGCAGGCATGGAGAAAACCTTTGCAGATGTTGTTAGTCATTTATAAGTACCTGGCAAAGGCTGTTAAAAAGTAATTGCTGTTTGCTAATCTGAGCTCTAAACTTTCAGATAATTACTGTGCTAATGGATACTGACTGAATTAAAATGGTTAATGTCAATATGATGAAAGATGGAAGAGGAGAAAGGAGAAAACTTTTACCCCAACTCCCCAGACTGCCCAAACTTAAAGTTAGTTAAGGGATCCATTGCCTTTGTCATTTGCATAGCTGGAGGTGAGCACACTATTGCTCTTTCTCAGCAGCCCTTGCACTTCATCTGAAACTCTGCAGAGGCTTCATATTTTAGGTAGTGGAGCAGTCATATGGTACATTAGGAAGTGGCAGAAGAATAATGGTTAAGTCTGTGTCTCAGTAAATGTATGTAGCTGGGAAGCAAAGGTTTGCAGTAAAAACACTCTGTAATAACTGCGACTGAGGGCTCTGAAAGCAAACAGGCTGACTGAGCTCAGTGCTAAAGGGTGGAGATCTCAAGCTTGCCCACTATGCCCAGGGGTTTAGGCAGAAGCTGGAAGTGAGTCTGGGCACGCACCACTGACATCTGTTGTGAGGGATGTTGGCAGCAGGGCAAGATGAAGTTGCTTCTCACTGCCCTCCTGTACTCTGGAGAGCCCTTCTTTTAAAAAATGAGATTAATCTTTTTGATTATGTATCTTTGTTCCTTCTTCATTTTGAATGCTGGGATGACATCCCACCTACATCCAAGAAAATCAAGAGTCACTGAGTTTTTAAGTGCCTAGTTCTTAGGTGGCATTTTAAACTTCACCAATGTACATTATTGGTGCAGGCTCCTACTTCTTTATTAACAAAACTTTTAAAACATTATTTCTGGCTCTGAAAAAAAAAAAAAAAAAGCTGAAACTTTGAGAAATAGTCTACATTACAAGATTTGTAATAACTCTGTAAATGAGTAACACCATTAGGTTCTAATGTAAATTGATGTTACATGTGCAATCAGTTCATATTAAATTGTGTTCCCATATCTTCATAGACTGATTGTTTTTTCGTCTCTGAAACCCAGAGGTTGGTTTGGTTTTTTTTCCTCTAAGAAATAGGATTGATATACTGAAAAGGCAGACTGGGTAGAAATTTCACTGATGTTTATGGACTGATGTAAAATCCAAGGTGACACTTCCCCCAGTTGTAGCTGTTTATAAGCTGACCTGCTTCAGTGAAGTCACAGATCTCTCTGCTGAGTGCAACCTGTGAAGGAATCTAAGGCTACCTATGGCAGACAACTGTACCTGTCATCTTCATTTTGTCTTAAGTATTAACAAATCACGTTCTGGTTCCTTCAAAAGGTACCCTAAGAAGAGGCATGTGAATTATGGATCATGTGTCTGATGACCATTAAAGAAATCACAGAAGACTTTGAGAAGGAAATCTCAGCCCTTCCAAGTCCTTATGTCCCCATATCTTACAACAGAGGCTACAGATAAAGAAATGATAGGTCTGGTTGTTTGGACCAGTCCCCACCCCCAACTGTTTATCTGCATCCCTTTGTGAAATTAATGATCCCAAGGACAATAAATTACAGTTTAATTTCACCTTGGTTTAGACAACTGGAGCTGCCTAAGGGTAATATTGTCTGCTTATAGGTAGAGTCCAGCAGGGGGTGGGTAAGCAGAACTGCCAGAGCCAGGGGGGGTTGTAATAAATAAAGGGAGATCTCCTACATTCGCTGGCTGCTCTGCTCACCACCATATTTCTCCTTCTTCATGGCATTATGTTTATAGTGGCTAATTCTGTAAGCAGCATTTTTATCTTGCCCTCAATATCTCATGGCGGGGAGCCCCAGAGAGTGCTCCGTGGAGCAGTAATTCATCCTCTGCATTTTACATCTGGACAAAATAATTTCTTTGTTCTGAGAGAGTAAATAAGAATGTCAGATTTACTGTCCTCAGGTCATGTCTCTCTATATTGTGATATTTCTAACTCTGCTCCTCTCTAAACTAAACAATATTAAGCTATTTCAATTTCTTCTATCATTATCCACAATGGACTTTCAGAGCTAAGAGAGGTGAGAATAAATATGAGAACAGATCATTGCTTTTCCTCAGGAAGCTGATCGCATAACTTTGGTTTTATACAGCTCTCAACTGTTTACTTATTTACTATTTTAGCAGAGGAATAGGAGCAGATAGCACTGATGAAGACAGCTACAGTGAAAGGTAGTGTAACTAAATGAGTTTGCAGAAGAGATTGGAAAAGAAGTGAAATCACTGAGCACACAGCACAATGAAGACTGCAGAGCTTGATTAGCATGGGCAAAAAAGCATGTCAAAGGTAAAGGAAGGGTACAGTTGGCTGAATTCAACCACCTATAGGTGGTAGCAATAGCTGAACTATTTAATTGGCATATTGCTGGAGAAAATTTGCTTCCTGTGAGCCAAAGGTGACAGGAAAATATAGACCATGTCAAAACCATATACTAAATCCTACTAATTATTAATATTAAAAACAGTTAAATATTTTTTCCATTGGAATATATATATTATTTCAGTTAAAAAAAGAGGGTTTTTTATCCACTGAAAAATGAAACCACAAAAATTATTTACATCATTCTGAACCATTTACACCATATGGTTTTAATAGCTGAAATGAAAATAGTGGAGACACAAATAGTCAGACATGAACACCAGGCAGAAATTGGTGCAGAAGGAACTCAAACCTAAACATGCATACTCCCTATGTTTTCCTCTAATGACTTATCACTTCTTTATTAAATCTGTTAGAGTTTTACATTTCTTTTTGTCAGTCTAGATTATTATTTTCACAGTCTACTATGAAGAGCGCTGGGGAATTCTGGAGTTCCCTGTGATTTGGTAAACTGTATATTTTATAATCACTAGAGGAGAAGCTGAAGTTCTGTAATATCAACTTTATAATCTCTATATTACAGTATTTCTGCATCAAAGCTGTCAGGACAATTTCCCCATAGGACTCCCTGCAGGAACTTCACAAACATGACTGCAGAAAATATCCTACATAGTTCTTTGTTTTAATGAACTAGTTTAAACAGAAGGGCTTTGGGAACCGACTGACAATTTTGCTGAGAATGAACAAAGAAAATGAAGACTCAGTTTCTGCTCCTTTACACTCAACTGTGGTTTTTGCAGTGAAATTAAAAGCTGTAGCAAAAGGCAAAAAGCAGTTGCCAGCTAGTTGCCAGCCAGCAGAACGAGGAACATGTTAGGTAACCATAAGACAGCTGGAAGTAACATGAACCAAAGCAGTGTCAGTCACATTGGATGTAAAATTTGAGATAATTCCATGGATTTGAAGGATAGTTCAAAATCTAAGAGGAGACTTCTCTCAAAAATAAGACCTTTTTGTCTTTTAGGAGTTCTATGGCTGGAGCTTTGTCTTTTTCATCTGAGGCAGACTATGAAATAAGATTTCTGTACCCTCTACCTGGCTCTCTTCTGCCTCTGCTACACACACTCAACGACTTTATCTGGCTGTTTTCTTCCCCTGTCACCTGTGCAGCTAAGTTCCTTCTGAAAGGATTTATGTGCATAGAGTTGAGCACACAGTCTGATTGCAGTAACTGCTGCTGCATTTCCTTAAATCTAAGAGTGGAATAATTCCACTTAAACCACCACAGCTACTCTAGCCTTGTATCTGTATGAAGGAAAGTGTTCAGATAAGCCAAGATGAGTAATAAAACTCCAAAACAGAAAAAAAACTGGGTCAGTATCAGATGACAAAATTGCATCAGGCATATTCTGAAAGTGCTCTGGCAGGGAGCACTGTACAATCTGGATGCCCTGGTCTGGAATTACTCACTCTCACTTCAGAGTTTCTTAGGTGGTGAAGTGCAAACTATCAGCAGCCCCATCAAAGCACCTTTGTGCTCTGAAGACAGAGAGCAATTGATCCTGCTTCCAAAAACTCTCTCCTGAAGCCATTGCTTAATTAAAGGCAGAAGAGCCTCTGAAAGAAGCTGCTCCATAGCAAAGCAGCTCCTGTGTGATATGCCTGCAAGATGACATGCTAGGGACCAGCCTGGATGCCTATGATCTTCTTCTGCTCATCTTGCTGCTTTGGGTTAAAGCCTAAATTAAAACCAGATACACGGAGCCTGAGCTCATCAGCTGCTATTAAACACGATGGTCTGAATGCAGCCTATTGCTAAAATGTCTTTGAAATGTTGATTGATGAAAGCTGGGAGGACAGAAGCAAAGGAAGACTTCAGATTTTCTCTTTCTTTTTACTTTTTGTCAGGTACTCACACCTGGAGACAAAACCAGGGCACTGAGCCATGACCCTTGCTACAACAGGCCACTCACCTGAGTCTGTTCTCTCTTTAATTTATGTGAGCCACTAAAGCCTCCTTTGAAGCTCATTGTCCTGAGTCACCTTGCATTTTAAGTTGGAAACTGAGTTGCCTCAGCATGAAATGTATGTAAAAGGAGATGTGGTCAGTTCTACAGAGCTAGGGCAGTGTGAGGAGGATGAATCTTCACAGACCCTTTCACATGTCCATTAGTTTCAGTGGTCATATGTGGACTAGGACTTGGAACCTCCTACTTGTGCATAATCTGGGAGCTACATAACATGGAAATGTAACAACATACAGGCAGAGAGAAAAGTGCCAACCAACCTTGTGTGTCTGTTCCCAAGCAAACAGAAAAGGTCTTGGGCTTTTCCTCCTCACATACCCAGGGCAATGCTGCTGCAGGTGAATCTGTTTGTTCAGGGATTGTGGGAGAGGTCATGAATCCATACAGAACTCTGCTGATGATATCAAGGGAATTACATTCTCAAGAGCAGACAAGGAAGAACATGGTAATGAACTGAAAAGAAGTGGTAGATTCACACTACACCACAGTTGTAATAATATTTTGCTAACAGAATATTTAGTGATGGAGGAGAATGCCTAGATCTTTGGATCTGGCCAAGCTGTGATTCCATTGTCTTCTCCTCAGGTAACTGTTCTGTCTTTGTCACCATAGCTGATCAGTGTTGTCCAATAGTGGAAAAGTGCCATGGGAATAATTTTTCCCTCACTTCTATTCAGGGGATAAGACCAGGGTTGTTTCTGTGTAAGGACAACAGGATGCACTGTATTGAGAAAGGAACAATTAAAGGAGTTTGAGGCAAGGAGTAAAGGAGCTCTGAAGTCCTGTTGGTAACTCTGGGTGCCACTGAAGCCAGAACAGGACTTTGAGCAATTTCCCAATAACTTCATTATTTCTTTCCCACTTTTCAGTTTCTCATTCCAGTTAAGCATGTGAGAGCCTGAGGAGCATTTCTGTGTTTCCACATATTCTGTGAGCAATGTGTCAGATCTTTGCTCTGCTCCCAGTACCTATCACTAAGAAATCCTCCCTGAGACAATATTGTAAAGACACTGCCAGTCTCTCACACAGACTCTCACCTCAGAGATTTCTGAAAAGCTCCTGACTGGCCATCCAGCCTTTGTGACAGGGATCACTTCACCCCAAAAAGCTTAATAACCCAAGGAACCTATTCATCTCACTTGGCATTTGCCACCTAAACCAGAGGTGTCCAGGTTTCAGTTCTTCCCCCACATTCAGTGGAGCAATTCAGAAGGTTTTGCTGTATCTACTTTATAATCAGCATATTGTTCTGGATAGGAACAATCACTCCCTGACTGATAAATCTGTGCTCTTTGTTGGCTACAGGGGGAGCTGAGCCAAGATGCTGAAGCATTGCAGGGCTGGTTAGCACACAGCTATCCCTCTGAAGGTCTGTCAGGAACAGGGACACAGCCAGCTCTTGCCTGTTTCACTCTTTTTTCTTCAGTAATATGAAAGACTAATTACACAGATCTAAATTCAAAGTGCTTGTTACAAATTCTAGCTTTTTAATGGGATGAAACAAGGTTTCCTTACTCCAAACTAATAATAAAACCTGAAGATGTTACATTTGGATAATCTAAGTGTCTGATCTGTGCAATCTAAGATTCATTTTTTCCTGTGAACAGTCTCATCTGCTCTCTTCCCCACACTACCAATATTTTCATTTATTCTGCTAGGCTTTTCAGCAATATCATAAAAGAATAAAGCTTTCCTAGAGCTGTAGCAGTCAACTGCTCAACGTGCCCTTCTTTAAAAGGTTTCAGACAACTCAGTGTTGCTGCTTCCAAAGCTTGTTGATTCCAAGGCAGGTTCACATCCCATCTCCAAATGCATCAGCCCTTTCTGGCTGAATTACACTGAGTTTTGGAACCCTGCTTTGATGTAATGCTGCATGATGTGTGACTTGCTCTTCACTATGGTTGTTAGAAGGGCTGATCTGCACAGCAATTGCTTCATATCATACCTGTAGCACAAGAGAGTATTTTTTAAACTGCCCATTTTCCAAGGAAATCTACTTTGTTTCCCTCATTTCAGAAGGCAATGCAAGGTTCTCTGAGTGTATGTAAAACTCTCCTGATATCTAATGTATACATAAAAGACTAGCTTCAATTTAGCTGGTTGCACCCCTCATTTCAAGCTATTGCAGACTATTAACTCCAAAGCAAAGCTCTCTCACAGAAAGCTACTGACCTTGCTTTCTCTCCCAGCAGTCTAACCATAATTTATTTAGCACTTGGTGTTACATGGTACTTTGATCCTGTAGACTACAATGTTGTTACTGGATACAGTTTCACCTGGCCTTTCTATGGCCCAGAAAATGCTACATCAAATACAGATGTTTGAACACACAACCTGCCTTCTCAAGCTGCTATTTTCCTGCTAACCCCATTGTTGCTCAGGAGCTAACTGGATGCCAAGCCATGATCCAGTGCACATCAGCCTCATGTGGAAACCAGATGCATTTGCAGGGAGAGCATAGAAATTCTAAAAGCTTGTTCAACAAAATGCTGCCCCTTTGTCTCAGCAGAGGTCAGTTTGTCTCCTTTACAGTCTGGCCAGGGAGAGTGTGGAGTGCTTCCCAAGGACAGGTTAAGCAAGCCTGGACACACTGCTGTGGAAATCTCCTTTCTGGCTGCTACCTAAGGCATTTTTATGCTGTGCTTCCTAAGTCTCAACCACTTTCGTGTTCAAAAGGTGTTTCATTCAAACAAGAGTTTGAATCCTTTTCCACATACTGCTCAGTTTACCCATTCTCCATGACATGTTTGGGTGGAGAAACTCCCACTCCCATTGTACAGCATCGGATGAGGAATAGCTGCAGCTGGCAAGGGGCTGAGTAAGAGGTTTGGGTTTCCCAGCATAAGACCCACATCCTATCTGAATGTGTAAAAACTTTACAAATTCATTTTGAAGCTGCTGGGGTACTTGTTCATGTGTCACCACGGAGCTTGGCTGAAAACATTCTTAGCAAGGAGGAAAGCAGTGCTGAGAATTCATTTTCCCTCTGTGAGTGGCAGCATTATTACTCCCTGTGATTAATCCTGTGACTATTAAAGAAACTTCCAGGCACTCTCTATTTAGTTAATATCACTAACAAATACAACTGTCACTCAAAATGCTGTGCACTCAACAATGTCCTTCTTATGATATTAACTTATTTACTATTTATTATGATTGTTGATTTTGGCTTGCAGCAGCCAAAAACATGCCAGGCAGACTGGGGAAGAGCTAGAAAAGCATTTTCAAACCAGCCTGCCTGAAAGTGAGGTGCTTAAATACACTAGATATTTTGGCCTTGATTCACATCAGTCCTGTTCACCATACATCTGAATCCTACAGGGTGGGTGTTACACATATGCTGCAGCTATTTGCAGGGGAGTGAAGGAATTCAGAGGACTTTTGCTAGATCAGGTCTGTGACCAGTGTCTAGAAGCATCTTTCTGCCTTTTGCTCGATGGCCTTTCCCCTTAGGCACTACTGAAAATGGGAGCAAAATCTGATGGAGACTCACAGACTGTTTTGCTAAGGGGAACCAGATGGATCTTGATGCTGTATTTACACATATTTACTTCTAGTCTCAGCCCGAGGAGTGAGAAAAGCCTGATACAAAACTTCTCTGAGCAGAACCAATGGTCTGCAAGCCACTCACAGAAGACCCCACCAATCCCTTACTGCATTTTTAAGACTTGACAGCCATTGTATCTCTCTGGACCTATGATCCTCATAGCAGAAGTCTATTGGGTGAGAAACAAGCAGAAAACCAACTTGCAATAACAACAATATAGAAGAATGCCTCTGATGTTACACATTCATTTCTGTCCAAAACACATGCATTGATTTTGAGGTAGCTTTTATGAAGCTGCTATTAAATTGTGGATGAGTACAACTACAGCAAATATTGTTCCTTATCATGCCATTATCTTCCTTTTCTTATGATTCCTAAGGAGTTGAATGAAGTCATGATAATAATTGCACTGAAGTTCAATTTCCATGCCTCAAAAAGCAGTTGAGTTTTGACAGGATGGATGTTTCCCTTTAAGATGTAAAATTGTCTGATTTTTCAGGTTCTTTGCCTTGCCTGTATCTTTGCCCCCCCTGGTGCAACTTGTCACCATTCCCTCTTGTCCTATCAGCTGTGACTTGTGAGAAGAAACTAACACCTCACTCCAAATCTCATTTCAGGTTAGAGAGCAATAAGCCACTCCACCTTATCCTAAGTAAGTTGCTTGCAAATGTTTTTATGAAGTTGGGAAAGAAATTTAAAGTGCAGGAAACCCACGTTTTTCTTCTGCCTGGTGTAACTATATTTTTCTCTTGTATTTGTATTGCATGTTCTTTTTATACCTTGTAAAATGAAGTCCAATTGTGTTCTCAAAGCATTTCTTTCTCAGGTTTTGATAAATGACTATATTTCCATAGGCTTCACTGAATTGTATTTAATTGAGACCATTTGTTATGAGATGGTATCAAAGCTCAAGACCAATGGCTGGGTTTCCTCTCCACAGTGTCGCTCCCAGCAAACAATCAGATAGGAGACTCTTCAGAAATATAGTGCCTTTTTTAAACTCGCATTATAACTCACTAGTAAATATAGAAGGTTATAACATCTTAAAATAATTTATGGTACTGTCAGGCCTGAAGAAGAAAAGGCTTCTCTTGGGAAGCAGTTTCAGCAGGAACTTCAAAAATTCTATGTTTGATAAATAGCACCACAACTAACAATGTCCAAAGTGCAAGGATCAAGGGAACTTTAAATTAGGAATTTAGACTCTCAGGTCCACATAAAACTATTATGGAGGAAGATGTTATGACCAAACAAAAGACAAACATTTAATGTGTCAATGAAATCAACAAGAGAAACATATCCACTGATCTTCTGGGATCTGAGTTTTGACCTATCTGCATTCCAGGATGTCACTGCAAAAAGTGCCAGGTTTTATCCTCAAAGAACAATATTCTCTAATCATCCAAAAATTTTTAAAAGCTTAAAATGAATTTATTTTTTTTTCCCGTATTGAGGCCTAGCATTCAACACATAAAACAAGCAAAAGCCAAAAAAACAAAACAAACAAAACAAGAAAACCAAAGCACCAGAAAAAAGTAAAACAATAATAATTATAGCTAAGAAAAATGAAAAAATCCTGTTCATGATTTTGCAATGCTTATCATTTTTAGCTGAGGTGAATTTTAGCTGATATTTTAAAACATTAAGTTGCTTCATCTGCAAAACAGTTTCAAAATTAAATGCTTTAGTTTGAAAATCTACCTCTTTTTCTTTTCAAACAAATTGTACCAGGAGATCCACTGAAGCAGAAACTCACAAAAAGTACTGCTTCCTCCTAACTAGCACTTTCCAGTGGAACACCTTTTATTGGAAGATTCCTTCCTGACAAGTTTTATCCCTTGTAACATATAGGTTGTGGCCTTGGGAATAAATGCATTACTGAGGACAAGGGGCCATTTGCCTTAAATGAATGGTCTGCTTACCCATAGGTCATCTAAGGATGGATGGATAGATAGAAATACTTTAAAATTAGCTCCTCTGGAAAATATCAAGGCACATAAAATGTTAAGTTTTATTAAGACTCTTTTCAGCTCTTGTGGACATAACCACACAGAATCCTGAATTTAGAGGACATCTGCATTCCACTCCTGTTATCTGAGTTCCTTTGCTAGGACCATATGCTTTGACAGAGATAAGAAAGAGAGGATTCACTCTTTGTGAATATTCATTCTGGCTGTAATGAATGAGATTTCACTGATTAACAAAGGAATAAGAGTTCTGCACTTTGGAGAGCAAGGTACCCCACTCCATCAATCCAGTTAAGCATTCAACATGAAACAGGCGAGTCATTCTACTGATCCCAATTTCTTAGAGATTAAACACCTGTTTTAGTTTCCTATTAACACATGGACAATTCAATTTTTCATCAAAAGCCTTTGCAAAAAATAAAACTCATCAGAAACAAGAGAAATGTTTTGGCAGATTGAACACAATCTGTCCATACGTTGATGTGTCTAAACAGTAGCATAACATATTTTCTGCATGCCCACATCTCAGTCCATTTGTGCATTACCTTCTTTTTTTCAATGGAATGCTCCGTTTTGAAACATTTTTTTACACTGTGGTGTTTAAAACTATTTCCTAATTTCCCATTTAAATACCTGTTTCAGTCATGGTACTGATTTCAAGATATTTTTAATGAGGAATCAGTGTCTTTGCACAGATAAGAAAGACACAGCACCTCTGAGCTAGATACCTGCCCATCAGAGAATAATGGAATCATTCATGTCTATGGAGGTTTCAGGCCTCATGGACATTCCAGGGAGGATTCCAAACCCAGGCCACAAAAACAGCTTCATACTGGAATGGCCTAAATATCACACAAGCATATGGAATCCAAAACATGGCTCCCTCAAATACCATCCTCCTATTAATCCCAAGCTTTGGGATTCAAAAGCCCCCTGTGTCAATATCCAGATACAGAAACATTCTCCCCTCCACACGCCTCTGCCTCTCACTTGTTTTCTTTTGTGAATTCTACAGAGATGGAAACACTCACCTGGCATCTTCTTTGCATAATCCCCAGTCTCACTGGGGCTGCTGTACTGATTGTAATACAAAAACCTTGGAGTTGCTCTTCTAGCCTCACTCGTGGGCCCAGCACCACGTCTGCCTCCTGGTCTTTCCACCAAAATAACCACTGAGGACAGCTTCACCCCCCTCAGTGTGCAAAGGCAAATTAGTGTGAGGGAGAGTGTGTGTTGGGAAGGGAGACCAGAAAGGGAGAGCAGTAACAGCCCTCAGAAGGGAGGTTGCTTAAGATGCTCTGCAAAGGTGTTCCTTAGTAACAACAAACGCGTTGCCCGTGACCTGACTGAAAAGTCTTTTCACCATCGCAGCTTCCAGGGTGGGGGGAGTGGAACAAGAAAAGAAAAATAGCTACAAAAAAAACCCCCAGATGTCACTTTAGAAATGAATGGAACCAAGAAAAGCTTTCCAGAGGGGCTGGACCACTCCTCCCACCCAGGGCTCTTTTTTCATTAATTGTTACCTCCCCAGTGTCTCTCTTGACCTGTCTTTGTCTCTCAGCAGGTGAAAACCACTGCAGGTGTTTAACATGCCTGTCAAGTCCCAGGCTCTCACACGTATACAAAGCATCCATGCCATGCTCTGAAGGCAGCCTGGCCTCTTTGCTGCTGCTGCCTGACAATTATGGCACAATGGATCTTATTTATCCCCTAAAACTGCACTCTCTGTAAGTTTCTGTCTCCTAGTGGCAGTTTGAGAAGTTAGCTGCACTAAGCCAGGATCCAAAGACAGCATCAGGATGCTGTTCCACCAGAACTTCAGGAGCAGCCTCATTCCAATACCCTTATGTGCTCCCTCTGGGATCTGGGCAGGCTTCGGCCAAGAGTTGCCTCCAGGAGTTTTGCTGATGTGCTCCTTTGCCAGCCAAGCACTGCTCTAAACCAGGCAGGAGGTATCTGTCAAATGAGCATTTTTATGATCACCAAGTGCCATCTTTAGAGAACCTCCAGGCCTCAGGGTGATTGCAGGCTGCCTGCACCCCAACTTTAATTAAGAATCCCTCTTGTGCCATTAGCTTGATGTACACATGAGGACCAGCCTTAGTGTGATTTGAGTAAGTAGCCATCATCAGAAAGGTTCGACTAAGAGATGGCAAAATGAAAAAGAGAAAAGTTTCCAGCATATTTATAATATTCACTTCCCACTTGTGCTGTTCACTGGAGGTCCATCAGGTCAGCTATGGGGGAGGCTGTGGCACATTGCACTTGGTGGCATGGAACCATAGAATCACTGAATGTTAGGGGTTGGAAGGGACCTAGAAGATCATCTAGTCCAACCCTCCTGCCAGAGCAGAATAATAATATTGTATATATAATACCTCTCCAGTATTGTAGTCACTGGACCAGGGATGAGGATGAGACACATACATAAAATGAGATGGGAAAGGAGAAATAGAGACAATCTCAAAACAAAATCTACAAAACAATTCTCCCTCTTCCTTACCCCTCCTACTGCAGGAAGGTCATTCCACCTCCTCTTTTGGAGTGCTTAAATCCACTTCTATTGATAAAGAGGACTGAGTGCTCCAAAGATTTTGAATCCAAAGAGAGTCAAAGTCAATCTCAAATAATCTTAATGTAAATTTTCTACTCTTGTAGTAAGATTACCTCATTATTCAGGGATTTCAAGACATGTCTGCAGGTCTTTTGAACTGGAATAGCTCGACTTGTCCCAGGCTAGTCTATTCATCTGCCCATGGACTTAGAAATGAAGACCATAAATCACATTTTTTAAATGAAGATCAAAATAAGGTATGAATGTACATATTTGTGGTCAGATTCTGTCACAGTAGGCATTTTTTTTTCTTTTTGCCAGTTGAATATGTAACAGGAAATGATTTATATATCAATTTTTTTTTTCTCCTGATGCCATTTAATAGAGGGCTAAAGTGAAGCTAGAAAATGTGGAGATTTTTTTTCTGTTTTGTTTTTTTAACAGTCAAATACCAGCTATAGTAGCTCCTACAATACAAGATACAACCATAATAATTTATGCAGTCTTTGAAAAAAGAAGGGATTAGTGTGGTGTATCCTCAACCTAGAAATTACTATTGTTCAGAAAGAATAATAATAATGAAAAAAAAGATTAAGTGTTCACATCCAGGCTAGAATTGCTATTGTAAATGAGGCTGCAGACTGAGGAATTGACCCTTTTAGGCAGAACAGCTGAATCTCTCTGTGAATTATTGTACACTCCTACAAGTTAACATCTATCTACAGCCTGTGATGCTTCATACTAGCTAGAGAAATGATGTGATGTGGACCTTGCCACATATGTAATCTAGAGTGTGAAATGAACACTGCTCTTATAAGTAGCAGTAATGTCCCTGACAAACAGTAGTCCCAGGGAAATCATTTTGAAATCCCAGGACTCTGAATGTATACTTGCTTCCTCTTAGGGAATCCAAGAGGAAACCCTGCTGCCATTCAGCCTATCACCCTTTCCAAGATGTATTTCATTCTGCTTTGCATTCCTTTTTAACGAGGAAATAATCACTCCTGCTGCATTTTCACTAGGAAGCCCGAGTTGCTGGGAAATCAGGGAAATTGGTATGAACCCTGCCTCCAGGAAGCTTTTTTTATACTCCCAAGCTGAATCTGCTGGAGTCAGTGCCTGTAATTCTGGCAGAGAAATGCCATCTCTGCAGGGCCATCAGAAGGTGCAGTCCTTGCTTTGGCCAAGCCTGGGAAGCAGGAGCAAGGAAAGGCTTTCTTTCCTGGCTGCTCTGCAATGGCATCCAGGGAGGTATTCCCTGGTGCCAGGCTGATGACTTGGGACGTGGAAGATTCAGGTTCAGCTCCCTGGTTCACTGCAGAGGCAGCAGAAAGGAATAATCCGTGCCCACATTTCATCTGCTCTAGTTCACAGCCACACGAGCACAAAAGGCACCTTCTTTGCTTAGCCCAGCAGCCCAGAGTGGTTAATTTGAACACAAATCAGTTCCCACACCATTGCTTATAGCCTGGCTTGCAGAGTTAGGTGCCACTTCACAGGCCTCTGTGTCATGACCTCAACTGAAAAGTAGAGGATAAGCAAAATATATTCCCCCTGAGCTCACTCAGATGGTGATGTCTGCATTATTAAGCACTGCCTAAGTCTCTTCACCCTTTGATTTCTTACTGCATCTTCAGGTATGGCCATAAAGCACCAAAGATCATTTTAACACCAGATAAATCATGAGGAAGAAGAATAGTTTCTGATTGTTTATACTATGTGATTTTTATTTCCACCCCCCCAACCTCCCCTTTCTGACAGCTCTCCATAGATTCCAGCCATGGGCTTGCATGCACTTTTTAAATTGACTGCAGCCAAGCTCTCTCCCACACAGCTGAACAATTATCCCAATAGTGGTTGCTTGATGTTAATACCCACCTTTTATTGCTTCATCAATACTGAGCACAGGATAAAATAGAGCCAGCTGCAACTTTTTCAGGCTTTGAGATGATGGTCGTGAAGATGACAGAATCAAATTCACCTTGGCTCTGGTTTATGGGGTTTTGTGCTATTCCTCACACCAGTGACATTCCTTTGGCCACAAAAGTGAAATACTAAATTCACAAAATGCACCTAAGGAGAGATGCTGCAAGTCCTCCTGGTGACTAAACATCAAGTGGCCTCAAAGGAGTTACAACATGATGAAATTAGATGTGCAGATTTCCCATTTTGTAAAAGGAAAAGAAAAAAAAAGAAAGAAGAAAGAAAAAAGCCTTTCCAGAAATATATTCAGTCTCATTTTTCTCCTTAGCAGGTTAACTCTTTTCTTTTCTTTGTATATCAAATTTTACAGTATTTTTTGGCCAAGTTTTCAGCTGGGAAATTTTCAGCCCCAAGTAAATGAGATGTTGAAATGTTACAAGGAAAGCAATTTAGTCCAGTGTCAGTAACTGTGCATGCGTTTCCTCATCTGGGGATTTAGTTGTCATCTTTTAAAAACAAACAAACTCTGAAGAATAACTTTTTTTCCTTCAGGACCCCCCTGGGGTTGTAGGTAACTAAAACCTGTTTGTGTGCTTCTGTTCTCTGCGTTGCTTAAATGAGATATTAATTGATGAAAGCAAAAGAGAGCATCCTTACATGGCAATGCATGAAGGCAAAGATCAAGCACAGAAGCATCCTCTAGTAAAAATAATGATCTAATCTGTTTCAAATTAATTTAATTTCCTGGCAGCTTTTGGGGTGCAGTTGTGTACCCAGAAAAAGGAGCCCTGAGAGGGGTAAATGTTTGCAAATTTGCCTACCTCAAGCACTGCTCACCTGCTAAGTGTTGCTCTTTGTCATCTTGAGACAAATTCACTTACAAGGAATAGCTGGGGCAATTGTCAGAACAGCCTGAGGATTTCCCCTCAGAAGAGGCAGCAAAATCAGAGGCATTTAAGTTGAAAAGGACCTCTTGAAATGCTCAGGTTTGATTGTCTTGGCTGGTTAGTCAGGGCGTAGTCACACTCCCACAGTATTGAACAGTCTGTCACTCAGAGGAGAGAATATGGTACAGAAAGCAGAAACCAAACAGAGTAGGGGGGATGAGAAAACACTGAAAACTGATTATGATTTGCTTTCTGCATTTCTTTGCATTTTTTTTAGAGAGCAAGCCACTCTGAAAAGCTTCCTTTTTTACTCTGAGGAATTATATTTGTAAAATAAATATATAATTGAAATGTTAGGAAGGGCATATATTTAATTACTTACTATCTAGATATATTCATATATAAAAACAGACAATATTTCCAAGTAACTCTATAATTAAGGATTAACACAGACCTAGCTACAGCTTTCTTCACACGGATTCTCATTGCTGATCTGTCCCCAGTACCTTCTGGAAAGACAAAAATCTTCAGGCAACCTGTTTCAGCAAAATGCCAGGGTATGCTTAAGCCAGCAGCAGCACAACAACTCCCCCTTTCTGGGGGGCACTGGATCAGTCACTAGCTCATCTCCTAAGGGTGGACTCCAAACATGACCATCCAGAGCTGTCCCAGCTGGCCATATTCCCTACCCAACCAGTACCTACCTGCCTGGCAGGGCACCACTGCAGCAGGAGACACTACGTGGCTAAGGAAGCAACAACTGAACCATGGAGAATTAGTTTCAAGGTAAAGAAACTCAGCAACGTAATCATCTGTCTTTTTACAATGTTTACAATGCCAGGGGTTTGTTGATTTGTTCCTGTGCTTCTTTTTGTGATACTAAATTTGATTAGAATGAACATTCCCTCTGGGTGCATTGGCAAACCATAAAGTAGAGATACACCGAAGCCTATTATAAAGTCAAAATCTATAAATAAATTTAGAGTTACACCAAAAAAAAAAATGCTAGGCACACTGAGCATTTTATTATTCAATATGTCTTTTTGCTAGTGGCATATCTACTTAATTCTGAGAGATCTGTGTTTTACTAAGCCCAGCAAGCATTTAATAACCAGCACTTTAGAGCAACTTCTGTATAAACAAATATTCAAAGGTGCTTTGCAAAGATCTGAGCTCTTTTCATCAGTAAACGAAGGGAAATGTAAAGCTCTTTGGAAGGTTATGGACATTTTCTAGCTCATGAGTAAAGAAACTTGGACTGAAGCAGCTCAGACTGGAACCTGTGACTACTGCTGGTGGACCAGTGTTTTTATCCAGACAGAGCTATAAACTTACATGCACTTTTGATACCTAAATGAGAAGTTTGTGCTTTCTACCTGAACAAAAGAGCTTCAGTTTACTAAAACTAGTTTTCTCTAATTCTTGTATAAATTAGCTCAACTCTAATCAACCCCCTTTATTTAGAAGTGTAATGCTGGGGGATGTGACTGTCATCCCAGGCTGCATTGGTCTAGCACAGTCTGTGAGACCCAGGATTCTTCAATTCAGTGGCATCTCTCTGTGAAGAAAAGCTGTCTGCTGAGACCTGTTCTGTAGATAAATCCTCAGATTTGAAGGAGTATCTGTCTGTGTTTCAAAACCACAGCTATCTGAATTGCAGCAATTTAAATTCACAACCATTTCCCGAATTTAAACAGTATTTTCTTGATTTGCATCAAAAGCAAATGACCATCATGAAATACATCCACTTCTACTCTGCATCCTCCAAGTTAAATAGGTAATATTGGAAGGGGTCCAACGTAATAAAAGATTTCCTCTATCACCATAATTGTTCAGCTACTCTCTACAAAATCAAAAGGAAGAGGCTTTATGTAATCTCAAAGTTCAGAGTTGTTAAAATTAGTTGCAGAAATAAAATGAGGTATCAAAGATTTAATTTCAAAGATCATTATTTTCACAATAGAGCTTCCTTAGTTAGCTCCTGCTTTTCAACTGCACTAAAACCAAGCAAATCCTCCTGAAACAATGGAGTGGGACAAATCCTCAGTACTTTTGAGTATTTGGGCATTTCCTTAAGATCAGAATCCCAAGGGAAGCAACCAAAAGTTTTCTGCTCTTTGCTGTTATGGGAATTACACTGTTGTTTGTCTGGAGATCGCCAGGAATCGGATTTAATCCTCTGTGTCTCTGAAACATAACTGAGTTAAACAGAAAATCTCTGCCCATTTTGTGGATGAATAATCCAGGTCCCAGTAATTCCATGAGAAAAGGGAGTGCTGTCTCCAGCTGCAGGAAAGCCAAGGCCCAGTCAAGGCTGTGTTAGCTGAGGCTGTGCCCTACATTTGCCAATGTGCTGAGTAAGGACAGACATTACTGCAGTCCTTACTCAAGCAGAATTTCTTCTGAAGTCAAACAAAATTTCATTAACATCAATTTGTTGGGAAACGTTTTGCAGTTGTGATTAACAGGAGCTGTAATTGACTCTATGTTCACACACTCATTTCAAAGCCCTAGTAAATGCCAGTGGAAAATCAAGTAGAAGCCTCTCTTAGGCTTGAAGCAAGATGAGCAAATGGTTTTCCAAGTAGAAGAGGAGTTGAGTATCTGAATTATATTCATGTTAATAGTATTCCCAATGGAAACTGTCCTGAGCTCACTAAGTTTCACTTTGTCAACACTTCTGGACCCAAATGGCCGAGCCCTACAGCTAAATATAAAGTTGATCCATAAGTCATGCCAAGCACTAGACTTGCAACTCTTAACTCATTTTGATAATACAGAACAAGTAGCACTATCAGCAACCATCAGCCTCCTGGCTCTAAATGCTCTGCAGAGTCAACACTAACACATTACAATTTATCTACCTTTCAAATAATATCTGTTCTTTTAAATAATTCCATTAATAGTTTTATTTTTCGTATTTATTAAATCCATCTCTCATCTCTTGTATCCTAAACATTACGTCTCTCATATCCTTTACAAAATTTTCAACTTGCAAATAAATTACCACAGCCCTTTTTTACTCCTTACACTAAATTAGTTTCTTAATAGAGAGAAAAATTACTCTCCTTAGATATGGTTCATTCACTGTGTTTACTGCCCTGTATTTAGTGATGTACATTAACGTTTACATTAAACACACCAAGGCACTGGCCATTACCATACATTCTAGACTCCAGTTATATTTCAGAAGCCTCAGGTACCCCATGGTTTTAAAGCATCATCCCAGAAGTTAGGGATGCTGTATGAAGAGTGGAAGAGGCTATTAAAACAAATACTGAAAATTGCAATTTGATATTTTCTTTGGTCCTGAACTGCTGTAAATCAAAAATACCTTGTGCAAGAAGACAGGAAAGACAGAAAATTCCTTTAGAGCAAAGATGCAGTCCCTAAAATAGTATTAGAAAATATTTTCAACTCTGGTTTTTGGCACCCCAAAAGTCAAAATTCTAAGAGCTTTAGTTGCTGCAGTACTTGATACTGATTTACCAAGCTGCAGTGTCCATTGCCATCACTGTGCCTGGTCGACTGGGATGAGGTTTCTGAGTAATTGGAAATGAGTTTGACCATCTCCAGCAAGCCCTGCTGAATTAAGAATCTGTCCTTTCCCTGAGAAAACAGTAACATTTAAATGGGTACTTTCCAGTCTGAGAGTGTCTTTGTGATAATGCTTGAAATCAAATGTACTTAGCTGGGCTCACGCCAGGGTTGAAGTTGCCTCGATATGCTTTTTTCCCCAGTTTTGTGAACTTTAGATCAGATTAACAAACAGAACTGCTCAGCTATGCTGAGGACACCTGCTACTGAAATTCCTCCTTGCAACTGAATAAATCTTCCATTACAGTGGGATCAGCACTGTGAAAAGCTTCTACTTTATTTATAATATTTGTTTGCTATAGTTCCATTTTTAAAAAACAGAAGAAACTGAGCAATCAGGTTAATGTTGTCACTGTCAGTGAGACAAACTTTCCAGCCACATGAACAGTTGAGCAGCTTATGCAGCCTGTCCTGTCTTCAAATCGATATATTACTAATAATTGACATTCACATTATTATATATATATATAGTTATCTGAATTCCTTTCTCTATTCCTCAGGCATCAGTGAATTAGCAAATTTCCTCTGGTGAAAATCAAGAGCAAAAAGCCTCGTGAATTCTGTGCCTGAAGGAAGCAAACTTGCTAAGTGTACAACGGGCTGGTTACCACCAAGGTTATCTAGTGATTCTCCAGCTCTGCTGAGAGTCCTCTATGGCTTGTTTTCCACCACAAGAGCTCCAAAGGACTGGAGCCTCCCCTGACAGGAGCCTGACTCCACTGCACAAGTTCACAAGTGCCAATTATGCCCAGAAAGAGAAAATGGTCCCCAGCCTGTTCACAGTCCCAGCGAGCATTACCTGCATCGTTAGGCCGAGAACAACTCTCTCTCTCCATCATCTAATGATTTTGCAGTCAGCAGTGACAACATATTCTCTTGGTATCCAGTGGGAATCTTGCCATGGGCTTGCAACGCAGCCAAGATTTTAAATGAAGTTGTCAGATGGTGAGGAAAGGAGGGATTGCTGTGGCTGTCGGGGACAATGGAGCTGAGCGTGTGAACCCTGACGTGCAGGGTGGGCAGAGGTGCTCAGATGCACCCAGGAGGCAATCCGGGGGTCGTGACAAAGAACCTTTTTGTCTGAGACAGGTCTGTAGGCACTCAGAGTGTATAGGCAGCCTCTCAGGATCACCTTAATCCCTCCCCTGCCTGGGGACACAGTATCATGACTGGCAGAGATCCTGAGGCCTGCCAGAGCTGTAGGCAAATGCTGCCCACACAGAGCCCTGGGGCACCATCCAGCCCAGTACCCCTGTGGACGTTACACAGTCACAGCCAAAGTCACTGATTTGTGCATGTCCCCTGTGGCTGCTGTGACACAGACTGATGGGCTCAGACCCTGCAGAGTCACTGCTATCCCCCTGTTTATGCATTTTTCTTGTAGCAGCCAAAATTCATCCTATTGGAGCATTTACCCAATCGGAGCAGTGGTCTTGGGCTCATTTAAATGTAAATTACATATAATTTTCTCTCTAGACTTCTGCATTCTTTACCTAGATTTCCTTTTTGTTCTTTTCTGTTGCTGTTAGAATGTTTTTTAATTGTTTTGTTGTGTTGGGGGCTTTTATTGGGGATTTTTATTTTTTCTATTCTACTTTTGACTGATATTTAGTACATTTGATAATTTGATTTAATTGCTTATAGAAGTGTGGCTGATAATGTAACGTTTGACAAATAACACTAAATTGCTCTGGTTTATTTTAAAAATAAGGATTCAAAGTAGTGCCAACACGAAGTACTAATATCAGGAGAGAAATATTACTATTTCATGCTTTGAAGACTCGGGCCTTGTCATCTCAGTATCTGTTTTATCATTCTTAAACATCTTTACTTTTTACATCTCATTTTATTATTTTTCCAGCCTGTAAAAAATGAGGCCTAAAGGAAGTGCATAGTGTCTTATTAAGTAAAATCCTTGTATTACATTCTACAGCTTAGGTTTTGTCTTGAAAAAAAAAAATTAGTTTTTATGTAATGTTAGATATTATCCATGCAGATACAATAGGAGAAATGGTCTCTTACACAGCCTAGAAGGAAAAAAGTTCACTTGTAGGCATGTAATTTCAGAGGAAAACACATTTATTATTCACTTAGTTGAAACCTGAAGGAAAATAAAAAGGGAAAAAAAAGCTAGACTAGAGCTTTTGGGAAATGCTGCTATCATCCTCTTCTCAAAGGAAATCTAAATGAAATTAGAACTAGCATATTTTCATACAGCATTTATGAGCATATTGATTTGGGGGGAAAATTATGATCTGTTTTGACTGATTCTCAAAAAAACCCCACTTCCATTTGACTATTCACAAAATTCAAGGCAGCCACACTCTGAATTACCTCTGGGTAACTACCCTGATAACACACCCTGGATGACTCAATACTCTCAGTGCCACTGGTTAATGAAGAAACTAATCATCTGCACCATGTTATTCATTGACCAGATCAGCTTCTGGAAAATCTTTTAGTGCTTACACAAGCAGGAAGGGTAGAGAACAGCAGCTCAGATTTAAATTGGCCAATCTGGTCCCTTTCTCAGTGCAAAACAGTGAAGTCTGGTGAGCTGGCAAACGTGAGCTGAGGTTTCCCTCACACAACATGATGTTTCCTATTTGAGAAGAGATTTAAAATATCAAAGGATGAAGAAATGCTGCAATTGAGGTACCAAACAATGACCAGAACCAGGGGAAGCATGCCCTGACTGCTGCAAGCCTTGGATCCATCACAGAACCCTGGATTCCACCACAGAAGGTAAATTTCTGTATTCTCAATAATCTTACTCTTTTTTTTTCCCAAGCTACTCCTACACCTGAGCTAGTTGGAAGTTTTTCCCACCTTGGTCTTGTGAAATTTACACCTCTTTCAAGAGTCCAGTGGAACCCCCTTTAACAAAAGAATGGACAAGAAGAAGAATCTCATGCAACTGGAAGAGGGAAAGACACATGCACCACTGCACTTTTCATTGCTGTTTGTACACAGCTATCCAAGCAACCTACAGCTAGTTCTCAATCACTCTGCTCTCCAATTCACACAGATGAAGTTACACCTTTCTCAAGAAGAAGGAATCATGAAGTTTCTATGGAAACTTCATAATTAATAGCTTACAGTGCTAAGCCTTTTTCACTGGGAGATTTCTAAGTATTTTCCAGTGGAACTGCAGGCTCCTGTCCAAGAGATGCAGGATTATTGGCCACACTTGCCTACTGACCCCTTGAAAATAGTACATGGTAAAAACACTGCCCAACTTGCCTCCTGTCCTTGATTCCAGCTCAGGCTTTAGTTCAGCAAATGGCTTAGGTCCCACTGGATATATATACAATGCCCCATTAAACAAACATATTCAATGACTTTGGTTTCAAATTTAACTGCTTATGTGAAATGTCATCACGTACTGTTATGTGGTTATGGATTAGGGCCTCAGCTATTAAATCCTTTAAGGCATAACTGCTGTATTTGTACCACTCCATACCACAGTCTGCTCACCAAACAGAAAAAAAAACCCAATAAAAACACAAACCAGAACAAAAATGATATTGGGCATTCCTAACGTTTGCATTTCTGACTGGAGTATACTTGAGTGCACGAACATCTCAGATTTCTACTTCAATAAATTAAGGAGACAATATTTATACCAAACACCACTGGAAAATTAATTATTTTTAGAGGTCCAATTAAGGTCTAAATTATTCCTGCTTCTCTGTGATATGAATGATCCCCATTTGGGTAATAAATTTAATTTGTAATATTTAAAACCATTGTGCTGGCATTTTTTAAAATGAGATGGCTAAATGCAGAAAAAAAAAAATTAGAGATGCCCTGAAAAATGTGCTTATATATAAACACAAACTTATTAACCTGGATTAAATCCATTGTTTCCATGGAAGGTCCACTGTCTTCTATTGAATTCTACAAGACTTGAGGAAGAGTGAGGATCCAAGGAACCCTCACTTACAGGAGACCATCCTCATGACAGACATTGGTAGAAAACTTATTAGCCCCTTATTTCAGGGCCACTTATTTTTGATTTCAGAAACAGGGACGTAACTGTATAAATGTTTTATCTGTTTGGGGTTTTTTTAATCTAGAAATTATAGATATAGAAGAATTCAATCTTGTTTTGCTGGGTTTAATGGAAGGTTTTAGTTTCTTTGCTTTTCCCTGCATCGAATTAAAAAGTAGATGATAGAATGCTGAATAATTGAGGAAGAAAGAAGCATTAAGATGAAAAAGCACTGGTCACTTCCAACAGAGGAGTACAAAAAATAGCTGTTTTTTCTGTGCTTAAATTCTTCTTGCCGTGGCAAAGTAGGGACTACAGATTCTGTTTAAGAAAATAAACTGCAAGTGTTTCAAATCCTTTGAACCATTACTGAAATGCCAGAAGATGGCCTATAATACAAATGTGAAGATATTTATTCAAGGCAGCTCCAATTTCACAGCCAGATCACTTCCACAAAGAGCTGGGATTTCTCTTTACCTTGGTAGCTGTTTGTAGCTGCAGATTTCAATTATTTTTTAACTGTAATGATTCATTAGCATTATAGGGGAGCAAATAATCTGAATATTCTCCAAGTCAAATGCAGATTGCAAAGCCCCGCTCTCCAAAACTGGAGGGTTTTCAAGGACCTCACATTCTGTCAGGCTCACCCACTTAGTTTAATCATGCAAGTAACTAATGGGGTTAGTGTAAGAGGAAAATTCAGGCTGAGTATCCAGAAGGGAAAAACAATAATCTGGACAGTGGAGATGCACTGAGCCATGAAATTAGCCTCCCTGAGGGATGTGGAAGCAACAGAATTCTACAATACCAGAAAGTTGCTGTGAGGCAGGGAGCTAGATAGAGGGATCCGAGATCTCAGCCACCACCCTCTGCCTGACTCCTGGAGTGATTTAACACATTAGTGCACTGGCTCTCCTGCCAGATAGGATCCCCTCCAGAGCAGAATCAGAAGGCAAATGGAAGGTTTATCAGCTTCAGTACCCAGACTTATTTCCTAGGTTGGGCAGCTGATAAAATGGGGTTAAGCTCACAGGTCAGCCTGTCAGTCAGTGAATGTGACGTGGAGGCTCCTTCTGGATTATGTCAATCCTTCTACAGAGTGTGGAGGAGAAGAGAGAGGCAAGATGAGAAAAAAAATTACATTTTATACATCCATGGAAAGAGGTGTTAGAGGACACTTGTCAGAGTTCTGACAGTTTTAGGGTTTTTTTTTCTTCCATGTTTGACTCCCACAATAGCCTAGAACTACAAAATGAATAGCAAGGAAAAAAAAGTAGGCTGAGAAACACATCTCTAGAGACAGAGAAATAAAAATAGATTTAAATAAGCCAGGGTAAATAAAATTGTTAAAGGCAAATTCACACAAATTACCTTCCACCCACTTCTGAGCTGATCCCCCATATTTAAAGACTTCCCTCCAGCCCCAGTGCTCTGGTGATGGTGAGAACAACTATTCTTGGCTCTATTTCCTTCCTTCACACACTTTATTGGGTAAGAAAAGCTGCCAAAAAGTGGGAGTTTTATGAAAGCCCCCATAAAACGTTATGGGGAATGCTAAACAAATTATGAGTTACTCGACAAAAATGGCCTTTTCTTTGGGTAAAAAACAACAGCTGCCTGAGAGAACTCAGGTTTCCTCTCCCAAAGCAAAGATAAACCTACTATCAAGGGCTGTAGCTGGCAACTGTGGAGGCTGTGGAAAGTCAATGCCACTGAAGCTGCTTTACTGACAAACATTTCTGAGATGCTAATAGTGATTTGATATCTTGATTTCATCACCTGAAACATTTCCACATGGAAATGAAATCCAGAGTCCTACCTGAGGATTCAGGAGACCTCAGCTCATTGGTTTGTTCTTGCCCTGGAGCTGCTGGGACCCATAACCAAGATGTTTTCCTCTTGGTCTATCAAGTTTATTAGGGGTTTACTAAGCAGGAACTATTACCACTCTCCCCTCTGTGATGGGACCAATTAATCAGGACAACTACACAGTTATGATAAAAGATGCTGTTAACAATATACTTGGGCTGCTGGGTGTGATGATGTAGGTTTGGGGATTTTTTTTCTTGTTTGATTGTATTGTAGCTGTTTTTTTCCAGTATACTGCAGGCAGTTTATAAAGCTGTGGAAGGCAGTTCAGTGAAGTCCAGCTCTGACAACCAACATAAGCCCTTCTTATATCCAGCCTACCATTTTCCTGGCCCATAACTATGATACTGCTATGTGCAGTTCTGGAGTATTATTCCTCTGAACACAATGGAATTTTAGAGACTGAAGACTTCTGCAGAACCCGAGTGCACGATCTTAAAAACTTCTATTTAGCCGTCACCAAAATCTGGAGGTTAAGTGCTTTTGGTGCCTCAAGTTCTGTTTCTCACAAACTAAGCTAAAAAATTCTTCTGGTCTGACTAGCAGAAGGAGGATCTAGTTCCTCTGTAGTCTATCCACCAGGCATTTCTCCAAGTATCACAGAGATATCCAAATCCAGTAACATGTTAGGGCCACAGCAGCCACAGTGTGCACACCTAAGGCTTCTCCATCCAGCTGGAAAGGAAGGGGCCTGAATTTAACTCTTCCTTTTGAGATGCAAATCCACTCTTCCTGAGAGTGCAATAACTACTAATCAAGGGGCTAATGCGAGTTGACATTTTCAATTTCTCCTGTAAAAACCCATTCCCCGTTGCACAAAAGACTGGAGGGAATGGGAGAGAGTGCAGCAGAGCCTGACTCCATGTTCTTGTGATAAGCACTCACCTGGAAACAGAGTAATGTGGGTCTCTATCCTCTCTAGAAATACTGTTTGTGCATTTCATTCCATAAAATGTAATGCTAAAGATATAAAATTAGGAGTCCATGAAGCATTAATTAATTTATAACCATTGTTCACTGGCTTTCCTCCTCTGAGAGCAGAACATTTTGTGCTCTGGAATCTGATTGACAAGTGCAGCTCCCTACAATCTCTGATACCAGGAATCGTGGTATGATGTTAAACTAGTTGTGGGAAAGGAAGACCTCAGTCCCTTGAAAACTTGTGTGGTGAGAAAAGCACTTGTGGCAATGGAAGGGAGAAGTCCTTTCCTTACTTGATATGCTGCAGTGCTTCAGACCAAGAAGGAAAAAACTCTTCTTGGTCTTCATCAAAAGATTAGGATTTTTTTTTTTTAATGGCAAAGATTTATTTTTTCTTTTTCTTGTGAATAACAGAATTAGAAACACATGAATTCTCTAATAATTTGCACACACTGGACTCATTATGTGTAATGCAATCAATCTGCAGTGCCTAACCTACAGCAAACTTGTGAAGCCATCTGGGTAAGCAGCTAACCCTTTAACATCAATTACAGAGAGAGGAAGAGAAAGTTAGGACAGAAAAATAGCTATAAATTAGCAGCATGTGAGGCTTACTAGGAAACACTGAGGCAAACATCACCTGAACAACACTGCTGAAGACAACTGATAGACACTGATTTTGTCAGCTACAAGGATGGGCTGCTTGACCTTAATGCAAACATTTTTTTTTCCAAGTGTTTCAAGAACCAATTTATATTTGAAACCACTACATTTGTTCAAAACAAGAGCTGCAGACAGACATTAGAGATTTCTTGCAGTGAGGCACAAACTCAGGAGGTCTGGGAGACTATTTTTTCTATCCACATAATTCAAATTTATATAAGATCAGAGAGGAGTTTGTGGAAACATGTTAGTCTGGGGCAAACTGGACATAAAAATAGGAGCAATAAATACATTCCATGGAAATCAACATTGTCTAGAAGCTTACATATTTACTCTGGGTACTTCTTAGCCCAGGCTGGATGCCACACTCTTCCAGCTATCATCAATATTGTGCTAAAAATGGAAAACTATCTCAAAGAGAACTTAAGTAGCAATGTTAGTGAGCAGGGATTTGCAAGAGTTTTCCTATTCTGAGCATCAATTTGTTTAAAAACTGCAGCTGCAGTTAATAAATATGATGCCATTTGAGAGAAACGAAACCATTTGGCTTAGAAAACATCACACAACTTTGAAATAAAAAAAACCCAAACCAAACCCAAACCAAAACCAAAACAAAGAATGAAAAGTTGAAATAATTATAATGATAAATATTTGTGGTTTTCCAAGTTCTTCAGGTGTTTGGGTTGTTTTGGTTTGGGGGTTTTTGTTTGTTGGGGTTTTGTTTTGTGAGTTTTTGGTTGGTTGGTTTTCTTCAATGCCCCAAAGTTAGCAACAATTCCAGTCAGGAATTCACACAATCCATAATGACAGAGGACAGCAGCTAAAACTGTCTCTATTAAGAATTTAAAACATTAAAATCATATCCACTAAATTAGATATTTTAGATATTCTAAAGAGACTTTGAACCTGTTACTCATTTAACCTGAGCTGGATAAACTCCTTTAGCCACCTCTGCCAATAAAATTGGAAGGCAGAAGCCTAAATTCCTTTGAAAGTCCTGGGCAAAATTTCCTAATGTTGGAGAAAATCAGATTCAGTTTCTTAAAATGTCATGATTTTAATAATTCAAAATACGTCATCATTTATTTTCTTTTAGGCATAACAAATACTAAGTAAGAGATATACTGCTCTTCCAGGATATTTCTCCACAATAATGAGTAGAAGTCAGAATGACACTACTCTAACCCATATATTATAAATTCCCAAATAGGAATAAAAAAAATTACCCCAAAAGCCTAAAAAATACATCATACACAAACAAAGCCATAATATTTCTAGCAATATGAGACAAGAGGTGCATATAAAGATTTCCTACAGTGAGACTGAAATGATCTGTTAAATATTTTACACTAATGTCTTTTTTAATATTATTTTTTTCAGGCTTTTGCACATTTGTCAGGGCTGAATTTATTGCACTTTAAGAAAGCCTGCAAACAACAGCAACTGTGCTTATTCTCTTTGTTCAGTCTTGGATCTGTTAAAAAGGAAATTTACTCCTCGCTTTCCCCTCTATTAATTTCTCAGCAGCTACGAGCAAACTTTCAAGAGTTGCACAATGTATAGTTTACTTGGAGAATTAATTAGTCAAACTTTCTGGGTGGGAACAGGAGTACTAATGAAGCCTTGTGGCTGCTTCTGCAGTCAGCTTGGAACAAATGCATTCTTTTGTTGCTAAGAATGGAGAAAACAGCTTCTAGTGCAGCACATATATTTCCATATGTGTACTGGTGTGTGTGAGCGTATAAAGCTTGTGGCTTTGGAAGCTAATAACTGATAACAGAACCAAAGTCTAATCCTAACAGTAATGTTCTGCCTACCTGATTTCCCCTGCTTTCTGAATTTGAAATGCTATTCTCCACTCGCTGTCCATACACAATCATGTAATGGGGATATGTTCTTTTAAATAGATGGTATTTCCATTGAAGTTAAAAGGCCATGGATATTTATTTGAAAAAGGAAAAACCAAGCCAAAACAACCTTTCTGCGTAGATAATCAAGCAATAAAACCTTTATTTCCTTTTTACCATCACTCCTGAGACTGGGGAGATTTAGCTCTCAAAGGTCTGCAAGCACTTTTGCATTTCTAAGAAAAAAAAATTCCATTCCGCTCAGCAAGGGAGTTTTAAAAGAAGTCTTTTTTGACAACTGAAACAAAGTCTGAAAAGGGAGAAAAAGCTCCTGTAGCTATTGAAACCCCCACGATGCAGTGTGCACGGAGAAAGACCACCTAAGCACTTTACACTGTGTGTCTTTCAGCTCCCTGCTTTGCTGCCACCAGATGACAAACTCACCTGCACATTGGTGCTGCAATGCTGGGCAAGGACCCTCCACCCCAAGTGCAGCTGAGCACTGCTCTCAGGTGATGGTATTTCTGGGGATCCTCACCATAAATTGAGGTCCTTTGTTTATTCTACTTCTTAGGCAGAAGGTAAAGATTTTGAGCTCCTGCCTTTCCTTACAGTGGTATTTTAAGGAATGATCCCTGAGCCAACTTTAGTGATGTTTCACAACTGCTGGGTTAGAAAAGATGATCAGAGTCAGGAGGCATTGGAAATATTATGAATTTACAACAAAGAAAAACTCATTCCCAGGGTATTCATATCCTTCAAGGCCAAGTACTCTCTGTAACCTCTCATAAATAGAGTTAGCATTGTTACCATGGATACTTTCTATTCTCCCCTTAATAAGAAAGAAGTAAATCTGGAAACAAGGAGAAACAGAACCACATGATGTCGTTTTCTCCCCCGTTCTTTCTGTTCTGTCAAGGGGTTTTTGAATTCACTGCCAGCATTTCCATGTGAAACATGACATACATTCCCTCCCACTTTTTCCCACGAAATATAGATGAATGCTAGTTAAAAAGGGGAAATTTATTAACTCAGTCTCAGTAGTTTACTGAAACACCTTGCCCACTTCAATATTTCCATATGCAACAGGTTAGACCAAAGACCAAAGCAAAATAATCCCAAGGTTGCAAGTTCTTCCTCTGTGATGGCAAAAAAACCAAGCCATGTTTGCTACATAAAAGCAACTTATTCATTTATAATGGAGAAAAGGAATCGACCATAGGAACAAACAACAACAAAACCAATAAACATGCAAATTCCTAACTCTGTCTTCAAAATATATTCATTTTTAAAACCTGTTTATCCTTCACACCAGCTAAAGAAATGAGAAAGGGAAAGAAAAAAGTGTAATCTCTAGCTTTAAGAAATTGCTTATGGAAAAAGCTTAAAATGATGAGACTATTGAGTGAACAAGATGATTTCATAATACAATTTGTGCCTGTTTGGTAATGACACTAAAGATTTAGAATAAAAACCAAGAACAATCATTCAGCAATTTAAGCAAGGCTTATTTATCATTTTAATGCTTTTTTTTTTTGCTGGTGCCACACTTCCTCCAAAAAATTAGGTGGATTGAATGAAGCTGGACAGTGCAGAATTATAGCCTAAGAAGCATTCACCACTTAGATCCTCTTCCAGTAGGTGCTCTATTGTTACTGAAGGTTAGAGGAAAAAAATTTCTGTTTGAACATTGGGGGAGAGTCTTTTCAGTGATGAGACACCTAGTTTGAGATGGGATTGTTCATTTTTTGCAAGGCCTCTCTTTTTCCTGACTACTGGTTACCAAATGCTGCAATTTACAATCCCGAGTAAGAAAAAATGCAGCTAAGAAAAGTTGAGACAAATCCTTAATTATGAAGAACCAATATAGATAATATGAGGACAGATTATTTCTGATCTTTTCTGATTAATTCCCTGAGGCCAGCGTTCCAAATCAAACTATTTGTACTCCATGGAATATGTAGAGCTGAATCATTTGAGAGGAGAGGTAGAGTGACTATCTCCTTCAATAGTTTATAACAGCTTTTCTATTAAGAGATAAGAGAAAGGTCCATGATAAAGAAGACAAAAGTGGAAATCATGCAGCCCTGGTTTTTAGACCTCATCCTTCCCCTGACTTGTTTTTCCTTTGGTTTCAGGCATATCACTTCAATTGCATCTCTTAGTATCCTTAATTATAAGCTCTAAAACTCACACAAACAAGTGCTTTCCCACTTTCCCTGTTACAAATCTCAGTTACTGACTGTACAGTGCATTGAACTTCAAATGTTAATTATTACCTTGTCATAAACACCAGGTTTTCATATTGATTCACTGCAAGTTACTTTAGAGCTGTTATAAAAGTTTTCCTAGCTGACCTTATCTTTTTTTTTTAGCTTTTGTGTATTCTCTTTCAACACCTCAGGGTCATTCAGCTCCATTTAAATTACTTCACTTCTGTTTGAAAGCAGTTATTCAAAAGGTAGATTATCTGAGTTTACTGAATAAATATACTTAAAATATTGCTGACAAGGCTTGACTCTCAAGCTTAAGTTTTACATCTTAGAACTGTAGTCCTTACAACAATCCAACAAACACACATTTCTGCGTTTGTTTTGTCAAAGTACTTTAAAAGGGACTTATGGTTAAATCTGCTATTCAGACTATGAGCAGCTTAATGGGTTGTTGACAGACAATGGAAAGCTCAAGCAGGAGGTGATAATACCAGGTGTTTTCTTATTTTTAGCAAGTGCATATAACTGATTTTCATGTCAATCCTGGATGTCAGCACTGTGCAGCAACAATGACCTTCACTGGAAAGGCTAGAATTAGCAGAGGAAAAAAAAAGAAAGAAATTGTAGAATCAGAACACAAAGGTAACAAGATGCTTCTCATGTCCAAAGGAGGCTACCTATCCATGGCCAACTGCAACATGAAGGACATTCAGGTGATGGCTTCTACTGCCCAGACCTACAGAGAGACTTTTTCATGTCTGTGGTTTAATAACTGAAGGTACCTGCAGGTTTGCCTTCCTAAGATATTTGCTCTCAGTAATGATTTGTAAATTTCCTGGTAATTTTCTCCATGCATTTTCTGAGTTTGTTCATACTAACTCATGATTACCTGAAATTGCCACAAGAGACACTCTAATACCACTAGAAAAATTAACTTTTCTCTTTCTGGGCAAGATGGTAAAGTAGTACAGAAACACTTTTTGCTTGTTTATTAGATTTTGGGTAAAGATGGGTGAACACCTTCAGGAATTGATTATATAGTCTTTAAAGTTAAGTGAATTTATATAATATAAAATCATGGAAATGAGAGTTTGGTTTAAGAGAAGTTAATTACTGAGAATGAAGCATCTCAGTCCTGGTCCCAAAGGAGGTCCAAATCAAGGACCAAAGTCACAAACACTCACAGCCTGATTGTACTTTAAAGTCACTGGTGGATGGAGAGATTTAACACAGCACTGGAACAGAGAGGACTGGGAGAATTCAAGTCCACAGAAGGGTTTACAAGTATCTTTTACAAGCAGTCACACTGTACTGTGGAGACATCACATTTCTTATCACTTTTCTCACTGAGGTTCAAGTGAAGCCAACTTCTATTAATAGCCCTGTGAGCAAACAGCACTATCAAGAGATATCACTGGTAAATAGGGGTGAAGATTTCATACAGTGCAGAGGTAAATTACAGGCAGCTTGGGGTTTTTTTTTAAATCCTGCTAGAAGATGTGTGGGAGATTACATTTTCATTCTTGGATCTTCAGGTTATTGCAAAGAGACCTGAGAAGAGTGGAAAGAGGCACCTATAAATTACTAAGGTTTAGGGCAGAGTCCTCACAGTCCTTTCAGGCAAGAAGGAATTCCAAACTTGGGGATGATTTAGAAGATAGATCAACCTGCTGATTTCATGTCAGCAGAAAACAATGCAAGAAAAATGACAAGCCTCTTGTTTGCTGGTAAATTTGTCATTTATTATGACAATAATTAGCCATTGGAAACCTGGCAAAAGCCACTGGGACTGGGAAAGCACATCAGTGATGATTATTTCTATTTATTTATCTATAAAAGTACCTTTCTGCTGCTCCACCGAAATGTTCTGAAGCAACTCGTAGTTAAAAACAATGTGCCCAGAATTTCCAGCTAATATTTATCCTCATTTCTACACCACAAATGGAGTTAGGTAGTTTAGATGCAAATGATATTATTCAAATATAGGTGGAATACATAAAGGTCATGAAAACTCCCACTTTGGAAATTTCAGGTGCACAACTTATGTTGTCAGAAAGCAACTGTCTTCCTAACATAAAATCAGCCCAAGTGCTCATAACTATATTTTCAAGGATTTCTTGATATCTTAAGTGCTGCCAAGTTTCCTTTCCTTTGCCTTCACCCGGGTGCAAGACTCCGAGGCCTCAGGGAGCAGCTGTGGTCTTTGCAATTTTGTTCTGAACAATCTGGCTGTTTTGAAAATATTCACAGGCGAACACCAGCCACAACACCAGATGTGAAAGCAGCAAAGCAGCATCTTGTGTTTACATTTTCATTTCTCCAGCTAGGAAGGCTGGAGAGCTTAGGCACTGGGAACACATAATACAGGCTGCACGCTCTAATAATCTATTATATTTCTCTGGTGCTGTTCACCTCACAGTGCTCTGCAAACCTTCTCTGTAGAGGACCCACCCACTCCAAATCCACGTCTCCCACAAGTCTGCAAGACAGCAGCTGAATATTAATCCTAAATAGTAATAACCTTAGTGTAGGAGTAAAGGGTAAATGAGAGCTGCATCTAACAGCAGCTGCTGAGAGGGCTTTAAGTTGGCAGGTCTCTAGGTGCTTGGGTGTGTGTGTTTTTTACAGCTTTTGCACATCTGCAAGACTCACTGACTTTATAGTGCTGCTGCAAACACCTCTAAATAATCGGGTCCTGGGAATCTAAATTCAAGGCACACACCAGTGGAAATCCCAGCTCATCTTTTGCTGTGCAAAGGGTATTTTTCTGTTCTGTGTTTGAGGGAGCCAAGCAACACCAAAGCGAGAAACCAATCCATCTGGCAGTGTGGCAGCCCATTTACCTCGCTGCAGGCAGGAGCCAGGTAAAGGATGTGACTCTGAAATCCATGCCAGGGTTCAATCACAGCAGAGCTGCTGCTCTCCAGCAGGAGGGAAGGATGACATTGCACAGAACTCCAGTCTCCCTTTCCCAACAGTGGTTTCAGGATAGTGCTGAGTGTCTTCAGCATGCACAGAAACAGAAAACTCAAGCTGCTGTTAATGGGATGTGGTGAAGGCAGAGATATGTGCTAATGGACAAAGGAGCCAGGAAAGAAGACTCAGGAGGTCTCAGCAAGTCACTTCATTTGTCCTTTTACATCCATGCAATTAGATAGGAGAGGAATCAGTTTTGGGGACTCAGTGTGTGTGGCTAGTAAAGATCTATGGGAAAGAATAGAGTAACTGCAAAGGCAGCATCCCTGCAAATCCCACCTCTGAAATACCAAGCAGGTTACCAACCTCCTCCATTCATCCCACTCTGCTCCACCTCAGTCCGGAGACCACATTTCTCCCTTTGAGTGAAGGCCTCTAATGACAAAGAAGAGTAAATTGAAAGCCCTTCTCCCTGATTAAATCAATGAATTCTCACCATGGCTGTTGGAATAAATGTTCAAGGAGCCATAGAGCACTATGTCATGGAAAATAGGCCGAGTTTACGTGGAATTGATTTGAGTCTGGAATTTTATGACTCCCATGTGAACCTGATGTGGTCAAATTGGCTCTCTCTTAGGACACTTTATCAGGGAGTTATATCTTTTGTCTAATTAACAGGACTCAGCACTAAAAGATGTGACTAGAGAGGATTTTATGTGCAGGCTGCAGTGGCAGAGGAAAACTTTACAATGTACTGCTACTGGTGTGAGAGGCTGTGGTGATTTTAAGAAAACCTCTCAGGGGAAAAAAAGAAAAAAAAGATCATCCTATCCTGTTTTTCCTGATATCATATCTATGTTTGGAAACTTCCTCCCTAAATCTTTAATGAAGGCAGAATGGGGTTTGAAAAACAGCTGGAGGACATTGATCTACACATTCCAATTTGTTTATGTATAAAACATGCATAAAGGATTAAATGCTGCTTAACAGTTTGTCTGCTTTCATGCCTCTGCTTTGCTATAGCACCAATCCATGTCAGAATATACCCTGGGGGGCTTTTAAATAATAAATAGGTTCCTTTAGAGGATGTCTTTTTTTTAATCTAATATTAATTGGCACACAGAATGGTAATTATACCTACTCCAGAAATAAGCTGTGTCACTCATCCATCTCCACTCGATGGCATCTGCCCAGTCTCACTGTAGCCCTAGGAGCACGGGAGGACCAGAACCAAGGCTGGAGAGTGACATCAGACTAAATTAAGTACTCATGCATTTATGTATCAGCATAAAGCAATGCAAATGCATTTTTATAAGGTATGAATGATTTATCAGGAAGTGGTTTTGATGCCTTTCTGTTGCACGTGGTTAATATAGTGAACAAGTCAGTTCATTGATTCCAGTTTAGGATCCCAGTTTGTCTGTTATTATGAAGGGGCTGCTTCAAGAGCCTGAATTTTAAGTACTTACCTTTTTCTATTTTTTTTTACCTACAGAATTTGGTTCAGCTCTATCAGTCTGAATGATTTGTTAAGCAAGAAATATGACTGACTCTTCTTACAAGTTAAATGCTTAAAATGGTCTCTTCAAAATAATACGTTGCATTTCCCACTCATCTAATCCTATTTTACACAGAGGCACACAAAATATATTGGAGAGGCTGGTAATTTTAAAAGACAGGCAGCTGTCCGTGCTAAAGGAGGTCACAAGCACAAGCTGTGTAGAGAGAACCAAATAAGTCACCTGTCACTCAGCTCAGCAGAGGCAAAATTCTGCTTCGTGATGGCCTAAAATCCCAAACTTCAGCTTTTCTGCTGAGATGCCACTGCTAACTGACAGCTCTGCTGCATGGCATGGGGATAAGTCTGTAGATAAGATCAAAACAGTTCTAGCAGAGATCTGAGCTTCAGTCTTGTATTGGATATGCAAGATTTCTTATCTCCCAATGATGTAGCAGCGAACCAAGAATGCTGGAGATAAAGTGAGCCCTGCCAAATTTCACAATGGAATCCTAACGTAGAAAAACACCCTATGATCACATCCCTTATTTTTTATTCTTATCCCAACTGCCATCCCGAGTCCAGCATCTTTTAGGAATTAGTATCAGGCAGAAAGATCATGAGTTAAAACTAAGCACTTGAATATCTCTAATGGGGTATTTCCTGGCAGCACAGGTAGTCCAGGCTCATCACAATGATCCATCAGAACTCCAGCAGCCTCCTAGAGAAACTCCCAAAGAATCCCAAGCATAAAGAGTTAAAAATCCATCCATTTAGCATTCAGTGTTACCTTTCTATTGAGGACTGACAAATGCTTTTAGTTTATATTGCTGCTAGAAAAAGTCACAGAATACTTCAGGAGAAAGAAACCAAGTCTTCTGGGAGATACTCCCCAAGGTATAAATATGAGTGGGAAAAAAAGCAGTGAAAACCATGGACTGCAAGAAATATTTGCTAATGAAAATCCCAGCACAGGTCAGAACTTGCCTAGCACAAGGCTAAACTATCTCAACTGATCAGGTGTGCTGTCAGGCATTCAAGTTGCCCACACAATGGAAATAAATGCATTCTATTGCTTGAGACTGCAGTTTATAGCACAAATCTTGCCTCTCCAACCCTTTATTTCTTATTTCCAGTTTACTCTTATTCCTGATCAATTGAAGCAAACATTGTCTTCATTAATCAGCAGAAGAAATACATTTACATCCTGTCAAACTCTGTTACCAAAAGTAGATTAAAGGGATGGAATGCAATCTAAATCTCCAAAAGGACACCAATGTTGGATCATACACTTGGTAAATAGAAACTGCTGTACTGACTCCACTAGAATTACAGGGGCATATGCAAGACAGATGTTGGTTCAATCTGTGCATCTCTGAGAAGCCTTTTTGGGCCTTTCTCCTCCCTCTACCAAAAGCCACCTCATAGATTAGGCTTAGAGAAGTGAAATTATTTATCCTATGTCAACAGAAACTTTGCAGAGGAACTTGCAGCTCAGGTCTTCAAATCCCACAGTCGATCACCTAGTTACATAAAGGCTTTTCCTACCCAGAAACAGCTCACAGCATTATGACTGGGTCAGGAATGCTGAGTATTTGGCTTCTCATTTTCTACAAAATAATTAATACAAAAGAAGTGCTAGTTCCTTTCCCATGGACAGGAGATGACAGGAGTCATTGCTTTCTCATTGCTGCCATAATCTTAGTTAGGATCTGCTCATAAGTGAGGCACAGAGACTCTGGTGAGCAGGGTGCATGCTTTACCTGCTTGAGGATCCTTCAAGCCTGGAATCTTCTGGCCTCCATCCACACATCTCAGCTTCACAGTGCCTGCAGCCAGTGCTGCTGCACAAACATAATGCAGTTTATTCCACATTTTGCTTAATACAAGCAAAAATAAAGTTCTCTCTCACTACTTTTGGGCACAGCTCCCATAGGTCTTTGCTGTACCTGCCAACCTTCAGCAATGCTTAGGTCACCTAGCCACTGTTGGTTAGTAACCTAATTCCACCTTGTGAAAAGAATTCTTACAGGAATTTAAGATTTTTTCCATCAAAATTTTGATGACTAACAGGTGCTTACAGAAAAAAAAAATCTTTGCAGGTTTTGCCCTCAGGTCTGTCCCACTCCAAGTTTTCCACTGTTTTACACTTGGGATCTTGTTCTAGGTTCATTTGAAAAAGAAAAAAAAAGCAATTATTTTTTTTTCCTCTTTTCAAAGTACTAAATATAGATTTATAAACAAAATCCTCAGCTAGATAAAGATAGCAGCACACAGATGGTATAAAAAAAACAAAGCATTTAGCAAGTTCTGAGACAGGCTGTACCCATATATACTTTGTATTACAGCTTGTTGCCAGCTAATGTATTTCCACAACAGTTAAAATCCCACTCAGCCTTGTAAATTGTCTCACTTTAGTAGTGAATAAATATTACAAATAGGTCTCTGTGACTCTCCTAGGAAATCTGAGTGGGGTTTTTTTAGGTCCTAAAATATTTGCATTTTCTTCTGTGGGCAAGTGGTTTCCTGCTTTCAAACCCTTTGCTGGGTGCCTCCCCTTCCTGAGGCTTGTGCACTTGCTAGCCCTGAGATGTTTTCAGTCTGACTCTCCTGCCAGACTAATATCCTTATCCAGAGTCCAGTTGGGATTAGATGAGGGAGAGAACATTCCTCCCAGGCTTTCCAGAACTGCTGAGCTACATTCTCGTCTTCACCAACTCAAGTAGCTATGTCTTTGTGCATGGCAAACAAATGGTGTGCAGAGAAAAGGCTGGCTCAGTCTGTATTTAAAAATATAAATATATATTCACATTTTCATGTCACTAAGTTAAATATATATATTTTTCACATAGTGAATGTTTGATATTTTAACCCTCCAGATTTTAAATTAATGAATCAAAATCTTTATAATGAAAACTAAATACACATCAGATCTTTTTAAGTATACATATTAAAAGTGAGCTATATCCTGCTTATTCTCTTCCCAACACATTATCTACAATCAATTGGGAAATATTTCAGTAAAACAGGAAGGAAAAAAAAAAAAGCAGGAAAGGGGTCAGGAGAACTATAGGCCTAAGAGGAAAACTGGAAATATAGTCTGTCTTTGAAACACAAAAATATAAACTTTTCTTAAATGTAAGTTACAGGAAAAAGGATAACAAGGGGGGAGGGAAAAATAGTATGTTACACTTCTCAGAGTTCCAGGTGATTTTAAAAAGGTGGTAAGATGCCATTAGTTGAAAAGTGTCAATGGGATTACTTGCATAGTTACAGATCTGTCAGATTCACATTGATCCTGAGCAAAGCTCTAAGACAGTGGTACAAGACTCAATCCAGAATTGAGAAGCTGAAATAATTAATGCCAGTTTTATGGAAAATAGATGTGATACCCTTCTATGATATGAGGAGTTCCACTACTAAATGTGGCAGATTTCAGGAGGGCATTTTGCTTGGTACCACTCAAGAACAATGTACAATCAATACAGGAGGAGTTCAGTCAATACCCAGTGTGCCCATAACAACCAGTTCTGGGCTTCAGTGTGGCCAGATCTGAAAGCACACAGCTAGGAACAAAGGTGTGTCTGAGCAGGGCATCCATCCCATGCTCTAACTGGAATCCTGGGAGACATCTGGAGCTGAAACTCAAGAAGGATATTGAAAACCTGAAGAATGAGTTCACTGGAAGATGCCATTAGTGAAAGATGCAAAGAGCTCAGGAGAATATTTAAGAGCAGATTGAAAGGATTTGTGAT
>JANHGL010024293.1:0-34398 GCA_024611195.1 Ceyx melanurus
AGGGGGGTTGGACTAGATGATCTTCTAGGTCCCTTCCAGCCCCTAATATCTGTGATTCTGTGATTCTGTGATTCTATATGCAACAAATTACTGTTTCAGCACCTTACCCCCTCTCCAGTCCATTCTAACCTCAAAAAAACAGTGGCTGCAATATTAATAATTCCCTGGAACATAACAGAAAGAACCATCTCTTCTTCACAGGAAAAAGCAGGTGTGTTTGCTGTGCACAGACAAATCCCTGACCAGCATCACAACGGACCTCATCGTCTCTTAATTTATCCACCATCAGATGGTGGGTAAATAGCCCTTCAGAGATCAGGAGAATTAGACATTCAAGATTGAGCACAGCCAGAGAAAGCTCTGCCTGAAGACTGTGCATGCTATATAAACAGGAAAGGAAACACGGCCAGGGAGAGGCAGAGTGCCTTTCCCCAGGTCATACACCAGGCCCTTGACAAAGCCAGAAATAGAGCTCTGGCTTCCTGAGCCCCTCCATCCCACAGCACACCTGGTATCCCACGGGGATAGGCTGCAGGCATTCTCTCATGGACAGACACCCCTTCAGACATGGGTGCATCTGGAGAACAGAGCAGCAACAACCCCACAGAAGCAGCACAGTTACTCTTGTCAGGAACTGAAGTTTCAGAAACCAGGAGGTATTACAGAGAAATGGTGATATTTTAATATTCTTCACTCCAAATCAGTGATCTATCCTTTTCTGGATAGTATTTAAGGGTTTTGTTTTGCACTATAAATTCACAGCTTCTCCACTCACAAAAGAGACTATCAGTGGACAACATCCCTTCAGAGTCTGGTTATACAGCTGCTAAGAAAACCTCCCAATTTAAACACTAATAAAACAACAACAACAACAACAACCACAGCACAAAAAAACCCCCCCACAATAGCACTATATCATAACAAATATACAGCACTACTGTAATGCCTTCTCTCTGAACAGTAGAAGCATTTTACCCTGGAAGAGATTATTAGTTAAGCAACTGATTTGAAGTACAGAAATATTAATTCTCTACGTAGTCATTGTGATGACAACTGCAGTGTCTGAAATGAATGGTGCAGTCCCAAGCCTGTCTACTCACAGGCAAAATTCATCAGGACAGAATCAGATCTGAACTTGCTCTTCTGGGCCCTTTTTTATCAAGTACAGGGCAGCAGTTTTGTTCATTAAGTAGCTCGAAAAATCAGAGTTGAAGGCAGTGGTGTCCCATTGAAGAGCAGCACCTGCATCATCCCCACCCAGCAGCAAATGTACTCAGTGCTCTACCTCATAGCATGGCCAAGCAGCTCTGGGGGTAACACAACAGTAAGTAGGTGGTTTGGTTTCAGTAGTCTTATTTTTCCTGTATCAGAAAGGTTTGGAGGAGGGTTTTAGTCGTAACCCAAGGAAGTTCTATATACAGTATGTTCTTAAGTCTCCGGGCTTCTTCCTCTTCCAGAGGCAACACAGCTCAGCTAAATACAATGCCCTTTCCCACACCCCCAAGTTTGAGCTGATTACACGTGTCATCCAGCAGTCCCATGCTGTTACCCTTCTGTGCAGTAACAGCCATTCAAGTACCAAAAACATGTAACACTTGTAGTGCACACTGCTTTGGCACGTGCAGACGTACAAGCCAGTGGCATCAGTGTCCTGCCTCGTGCAATCCTGTGCCACTGCTTCTGCTCCCACCTCCAGCCCTTCTCATTTCCACCCCATGGCTGAAGGGAATCCAAACGTGAAGCCTTCGAGCCCTGGAAGTACACTGTGTTCCTGGCTGCTTCAGCACCTTTGGCCTCAAGATTTAAGTGTCAAGTTGAAGGTTTCACAAGTTGTGAAGCAGAAGTGAGCCAGCCACCCCTGAGGAGAGGAGGGCAAGGGAGGAGGACAGCAAAGCACAGCTCTGTGCCCAGCTGTAGCCTTGCAACAGGCGAGGGAGCAGGACATCAGGTGTGCTGGGCAGGCTGCTGCTCAGGAAGGAGGGATAAGGCTCCTGTCACCCTGCCTCTGCTCCTGCCCCTGCTCCAGGAAGCAGCTCCCCACACAGATAAGGCATTAGAAAAAGTCCCTGTTCTGAGATGTATTGCTGTTATCTGGGAAAATCTCACCGTTCTCCTCATCAGCAGGCAAAACTGGGGCTGAGGAGCGAGGAAGCACAGGTCTGGATGATGCCCATTCTGCCTGGAGGAAGCCAAAGGGCATCACTGACACTACACCTGGGCAGTCAGAGCACAGCCTGTTACCAGCAGACAGCCAAGTGCCATTAACCTCCAAGGCAGATCGTTAGGAGACCATAACACCCAACCTGTCATGGCTCATTGTTTCATTAGCACAGTTCTGGAAAGCCTCTAATAAAGTCAGGGAAACTGTTGCCTCAAAATTAGCAGAGATTACAAGATTTTCCATATGGATACTGAAAAGAAGAAAAGGAAGTTTATTACAATAATTTTAAGAGCATTAGAGATAACTGTGATAATTTTGCTTCTGATCTAAAGCCCACCGAAGGCAGTAAACAAGCTCCGACTCTTTTCTTCTGAAACTGTGATTTTATTATTATAAATATGATTCTCCCCCACTCATTCCTTAAATTAAATTAGAAGTTGCCCAGCCCAGAAGAAACCTGTAATGCATGTACCAAAATATTTGCATGGCTGACAAGCTCTGTCTTTGAATCTTCATGAAAGGCAGATAATTGTTCTTAATGCAATTTATTTGTCATTAAAGACATAAGCTTTGATCCAAACATCTTTTCAATAGAGATCCAAAGAAACTAAAACTCCAGGTCTATTTTAAAGCAATATGCATTTAACATTCATTCCTTTCCTTATCTGATTAGGAAATTTATTTCCTAGTAGATTATAGAAATAGAACAAAACCAAAAGCAAACAAATGAGTTATGAGGCATTAATAAAGTTACATAACTTAAGGCTGGGCTAGTTTGGTGTTGAATTTTTGACCATTCCACCATTCTGAAATGTTTAGATAGCACCTAAACCAAGCAGGTTTCCAGTGCTTAAATGGGTTTCAAATGCTAGCAAGCTTGCAAAAACAAACAAATTTAACAGCAAAATAAAGAAAAGGAGAGTTTTGAGAAACTTCAAAAATCATTCCTGAGAGTGTTTCCTTTAATGACAGTGGCAGCTTGTCTGCATTTAAGTCAATTCTCTGCAACGTGTGCAGGGCCAACATGGACATTGTACTGCTATTCACAAGGGAGGAGCCAGCTAGCTAGGGTTTTTTGTTTGCTTTTTTATCATTTTTCCTTTTTAGTTTAATCAAGACATGAGAAGAAAAACCAAGAAAACAAAACAAACAACAAAACCCTCAGAATACAATCAGTTTAAAAAACTCCCTCTTATTAAAAAAAAAAAAATAAAGGAGAAAACTAAACCAGATAAACCTCTCTAACAAAATAAAATAAATTAAAAAGGCAGGTTTTCCTCTGCCACATTCCTCCAGGAAACTTTCTGTGGGAGTTTTAGCATTCAGTTCTTGAGAATGTGGCCCATAGTGAGAAACTGTAGTGTGCCAAACCAAGCTGGGGGGGTGGGTGTAAAAAAAAGGGAAGCAAATAAGAAAATTTTACACCAATTGTGAAATAATAGGAACCATCTAATTTCCCATCACACACGTGAAATATTTCTTTACAAGGAGGAAAGTTACTTAAAAGCTGAGTTTGATTTAAAAGAGAGAATAAAGTCTTGAAAGACTGTACTAGTTTGACTTTCAAACTGATTCTTATCCACATTAAAATATTACAGCACTCAAAACAATAAATAAATGGAAATCAGAGCACCCCCAGTGGATGGGACCATCTTTCAGCCACTTCAGCCTCTGCAGCCTAGCCTGGCCTTGTTTCCACCACTGGCAGGTACCAGATATTTGGGGAACAGCCTGACTAGTGCAAACGTGGTGATGCCTCACCACATACTCTGCTGCATTCAGCACAGCTCATGGGTTTCCCTGCAGGACTCCTTCAATCCAGAACTCTGGAACCCACCTCTAGCCTTTGCTCGACAGCTTACAAGTGTTGTGTTACAAGCCATCACCTCTTGCCTTAAACCTCAAACCTACTCAAGTGCTTCATGGCCCCTGGACCTCATATTACAAGCAGCAGCAAACAACCAGTTCCTTCTGATCTTCTCCTTCCTGTGGCATCAAAAGACTTCTGTCCATCCTTCCTCAGTAGCTTTTTTCCTCAAGAAAGGAATTTCCCATTCCCATCAGCCACTGTACAAAAGCTGTTCAGTGACTTTGAGAATTACTGTTGCTCTGAATCTTTCCCCACTCTCATCTTACTTTCTCTGATGTGGAGCTGCCCTTAGCACATTTTTTTGTGCTGTTGGCTTTTGACTATTTATCCCATTGTGTGAAGCGTCAACACAGGCAATAGTGGAACCAAAGGTGCTTTATAAAATAACTAGTAAGGTAAGCATCTGGATTTTGCACTCATCAGTTCCTCAAGATCTGGCAGACAAACACCAAAGCATAAAAAAAACCCCAAACAACTAAAACCACAAACACACACAAATAATCCAGGTTTCATTCAAAGTCACAAGATTTTTTGAGCGAAGTTAAATCAGATTTGTTAATCGATTAATTGTGTTTTAAAAAGACAGTCCTAGAACACACTTGCCAATATAAACTGTCTAGCTGAATGACATTTCTAACAGTAGCATGGCTAGTCGGAATTATTTATTAGAATACCATTGTTAATCTACCCTGCATCAAAAGGGGCCTAAAATATAATTGTCTGGATCTTTTGCACATAGGAGACTTTCTGGGAAGTCTGTTTTTCCATTTGTTTTTAAGCAACATGCCTTTGAGTGTCCCAAGAGGTAAACTTGGGTTTCTGTCCCCAAATGAAAGGACAGAATTAGCTGCTTCTTCAGACATTTTCCACTCCTTTCCTTAGATTCATTGAGCTCTCCAGGGAGAAGACTACAGAAGCAGATGAGGAAATCATGTGTTGAAGGATGTGAGGGGGGTGAGGGGTGGAAGCATCAGGGTATGGACTGCATTCCCACTCAGCTCCCTGAACTGCATTCCCACTCAGCTCCCTGACCCGATCTTGCAGGAGAATCCACAGGCTTCTGCTGCACCCAGCAGCAGCTCAGGAAAAGTGTGCTTCTGGAGCTCCAGAACACAGCCAGGGAAGTAAAATACAGCTGCATCAGAAAAACATCAGCAAGCAAGGAGTGGGCTAGCTCCACGGGGTCTGAATTATGACACAGGGACATCTTCGGGTCCTCCAGATCTGACCCCAGGCTGACTGAACACTGGAGTCAGGAAACTTTCCTGGTAAAGGGAGAGAACAGGCCCAGGATTTCACTGGAGTCAGGAAACTTCCCTGGTAAAGGGAGAGAACAGGCCCAGGATTTCACGGCTCCTGGGAACGCTGGAGGTGTGATGACATTTGAGAGGCTGTGGAAGCACAGCCACAGAGATGAAGCATTCATAGCATGCATTCTAATAATTTCTGTTTATACAGCTTACAAAAAAACAAAACAAAACAAACGGACTAAAGCCAATTCCTTTTTGTGTGGGAATTTGCTGTGCTTTAACTCAAAGGTCATTTTTAAGTCTTTGTGCATTCACAGTGCTAGACAAATATTTGTGAAATATACAGGCTGCTGGTCTGATTTGAAAGATAAAGGTTATGGGGGAGGAGGGGAGCTAAAAAAAAGCCAACAAAAAACCAGCAGCCAATGAAGAACATAGAAGTGAGCGAACCTTAAGGAAAAGCATTTCTCTGCAGAGACGGACACGCTGCTGCTAGCAGACACTGCCACCTTTTGGGGAACGGCTTCAGAGGCTGAGAAAAGGACACCACCTTGCCCGTAAATTTCCAGCCTTGGTTCTGTGTTTGCATTTGTGTAAGAGTCAAAGGGTTTTAACTTCTCAGCTAACTTCCAGTAAAATAAAACATTAAAAAAAAAAAAAAAAAAAGAGGTTCCCTAAGCTCCACTAGGTTTTTTCTCTATTTCTAAAAAAGCAAGATATATATATATATATATTTTACCATCTGTTCATCTCATCTGCTCCTACTATTTTTGAATCTGTTAGCCAATTTCAATCAAATTTGACAGAGGAAATATCTCAAATAACAGAATCCCAACTTTTTTTTCCTGAAAATTAGCAGCTGAGAAGATGAGCTACAAATCCATGCCTCGTTTTGGAAGGGCAAAGAAGGAACTTAAGCTAGGACACTTCTTAGCTGGTAGCAGCCAGTTAGCAAGTATGGATGTGGCTTTCCACTAGCCACTAGAAATTGTCTTTCCCAGGGCCCAGTGCTGACCCCAGACATGCAGGGATGGGGCAAACAGGAGTTACTCTAGTAGGTAAATGAGTAGTAAAATAGATCACAGGTCAACTGCATTAAAACAACACTGTCTCTGCTGCTCTTCTGGTGGTTTGTCTTGCTGACATATGGGGACAGATCCCAACTTACTTTCCACTCTTCGGATGTGTTTTGTAAGGATACTTTCATGTCATGTGTGAAACATCATTGTTATAGATACTGGCTTAGGTTTCAGATGTTTTTATCTGCAGTCTGACATCAAAATTGGTCATAGGATTAAAGCAACAAAACAAAAACAAACAAAACCACATGCTCACAAACCAAACACAACAAACTAACCAGCTAAAAACAACAAAAATTCCACTGTTCTAAGAACTAGCAGCAAGTTCAGTAATTTCTGCTGTCTTCCTTGCCCCTTTTGACAGAGTTTGAGTTTTATTTTATCTTCTTAAATCTAGCTGCTCAATTTCAGTCCCATTTTAGCAGAGACAGAGGCCCCAGGGATATTATGTTCTTGTAAAATTCCTGAGAATAGGTACAGAAAGGAAAGAGCCTTAATACCTCATGGCTGGACAGGCTGCAGCCAAAGCTCAGCCACACCATTAGACACAAGGGCCTGTGCAGGAAACCAGATGTCACATTTTATATGGCAGCACAATTTGCAGCTGCACCCCACTGAAACTTCTCTCCTGACCTGCATTTTTCTGCTTTTATAAAACACACACACTGGATCTCCTTCACTCGCTCTCCCAAACAGAGAATCCCAGAGGTTCAAATCACAGCAGAAAGCTTCCATACAGCCCCTGAGGGCAGTGATGCCAAGGGATGTGTTTCCCTGGAGCCTGCCAGTCACTGGCCAACTAAACTACTTTCCAGCCCTATAAGATGCTATCTTCTGTCACCATAAAGAACTCTGCAAGGACACTGCCCTTCAGAAGGTTAAAAGCACTTGCATGTTGACCTTGTACTGCAAAAAAAGGAATGAGAAAGACTGTCATCCAATGCATCTGACATAGAATCTTTCCCAGCAAATCTTCCACTCCACCCTGCTGCCATCCCTGCTAGGCTGCTGCCACCTTGTCCTCTCCCTCTTGCTCCTTGTCCCCATCTGCATTTATGTGAAATTGGATCTTGATGTGAAAGAACACTGTAGCCTGAGATGTTAACTCTAAAAGTTACTGGGGGTGTGAATGAAAAATGACAGGGAGGAGCAGTGAATGTCACACAAGAGGTTCAGTACTGGAAGGGCAAGAGTAAAAAAGTTATTTGGACAGTATAAGAAATTTTGTTTGCAGGGGTCATGCCTCCTTCCTCCCTTTTCAGTTTATTTGAAAAGGAGGAGCAGCAGCATGTCAAGCTGCCAAGGGCATTGGAGAAAGAATGACTTTGGCACAGCCATATCAGAACCAGCATCTCAGTGGTGCAGGTGAGAAAAGACACCCTGATCTTCCTGTGCTGCAACTTTCCCTCTTCCTCAAGAAAGGGTAGACAAAAGAATAAGCTCAGCCTTCATGCCTCACCTGAAACATGCGGGGACCTCACTGGTTAGAAGCCACAGCCCTAGGGCTGTAAAACATCCTAAGAACACCAGATATCTCCATAAAATACTACAGGCTGTCCTCATCTTTAACACGAAGTGGGAAGTGTTAGACAGTATTACAGTTAAACAGTATAACAGAGAATATTCTTATTTTTTAAAACCTTGACAGATTAATACAATAAACATTTTCTGATCTAGACACCAGTATGAGGCTGGAGAAACAGGTCTACCAGTTTAACATGCCAGTCTACATAAACTAAACAAACATTTCAGCATTAGCTTAGCCAAAGACAACTTTTAGTACTTATACTGTCTTGTTGCCTTGGTCTTATTCCTAAAAAGATATTACTTGAAACATTTAAGAATAATACAGTTCAAAGTCACATATGATCAGCTAGGAGACACTAAATACTAACACATGGCAAGATTTCTTATGGCACTGAGGTATTTAGATGTTGAGATCCTTCAAAAAATTCAGCAAGGTTTGGTTTTCTGAATCCCTTTGGCCCCTTAGAACTTTACCCTTGTTACATTTAAGTAAATATTCTGAAAGGTTATTTTATCTCTAATCTTCCATCAACCTCCCTTATTTCTCAAGGAAGGGAAAAATAAAAAGAAGACACAAGTTCACCTAGAAGACAGCTGTTTACCCTGGGATGAACATAACAGCAAGGGTCTGAAATTTATTTTGAAGATTTCTAGTTTTTCCTCCAAAAGGGCAACCAATATTGAGGAAAAAAAAAAAAAAAAAGAAAAAAGAAAAAAAAAAAGAAAAAAAAAGAAAAAAAAAGTAAGTAAAAGAAACTTGACAGGAAGAGGTTACAAAGCAAGGCTGACAGCTCTGAGAAACCCCTCTGAGCCACTGCAGCATCTGATAATGTCCACAAGAGGGCAGTCTTACAGTAGGGATGATTCACAGCGGGAGCAACACCCGTTTCTGCCCCATTCCACACCACGTCTCTTCCAATCTTGTTTAATTAGCACCGTCCGTCGAAAAATCTTGCATATAGGGCAAAACTTAGAAGTTAGCCTCCTCCAAGTTTCAAAAGGGAGGGAAATATTATTTCTTTTTTACAGATGCTATAAGGAACAGCATTGTGCATGTGGATTTAGTTCAACAAAGAAGTTTCAGTTAAATACGTGCCCATCATTAAACACACAGTCAACACTTCTTGCTTCTGTGCTCACTAGCAGCAAGATCATGCTGAGAGGTAATCACACAGGTTCTTAAAGACTAAATAATAGCAGAGTAAAAATAAGAAATAAAATGAAAATCATTGCAATTTATGTAGCTTTTTCACTGAAGGAAGAGGTTATTCCAGGCTTTTTTTTAAGTCACTATCAGCCAGTCTGAATGTGCCAGCCCTGCTGTCTGCTTTTCCTTCTGAGCAGAGGCTTTACTTTCTAAGCAATGAGTGAGAGAAAACTATACCAGATCAGTCTGGTATAGTCCCACAAGCCATTTATCTTCACTTACACCAATGCTGAAGGCAGAGCCACCAGCTGACAGGCAGGAAGGAGAACCCAGAGCTCTGGAACCAGGGGTAGTGGTGTTTGTACTGGAGTTATGCAGAGCAGCTTTGATCCGGGGACAGATGCAGGCTGCCCTTCAGAAGCACTGGGAAATGCTTATCAAACTAGGGATGAAGTAACAGCTGTTAGAACGGTACTTCTTGAAATCATTTCAGTAACAAGGTCCCAATACATGTACATGAAGGTCCTGCTGAGGCTCTTAGTCCTGCTGCACATCATACAACACCTGAGAGATTCATCTGCTCTTGTCTTACAGGTAGCAAAGTCCACAGGTATGTTCACCCCAGTCAGAGACAGTGGAGTCCAGCAAATTCCATTCCAGAATTACCCTCAGCATCTTAGAGATGTACCTTGTCTTTTCTATTTACCCCGTGCCCAAGCACTCACATGAAGCCATCTGCTCATGCCAGTGACCAACTTCATTAAGTCCATTTTCATTAATTTCATTAAGCTGGTGAAAGAGGTCACACATTTTTTTTTCCTCTAGTAATGTTAATGCACATGAATATCAGGAGTTTCACAATAGCAGTAAGACACACAAAAGAAAAAAAGACCAAACACCCCACACTGCAGGGGAAGAGAATTCTTTATGGAAATCAAAGTTCTTTACTGGGATTTCAAGGCTGCAAAAGAAAGCAAACACGGAGCTATTTTCTTGCTTCCCTCACTGAAGTACCCCAAAATCCCCCAAACAAACAAACAAACACTCCACCAGCTTCTGCCACCAGCAGAGAAAATCATGGGAAACACCAAACAACTCCTGTCAAGGTTGGCTGAGATAGTGGCATCCCAGATACAAGTACTTACTTAGTCAGGCCTCACCTAAACAATTTTTTTTTTTCCAACAGAGCTGTTCTTAATCTATGAGGTATCAGAAGACCTGAAAATCTCTTCTCTCCACTTTCCCCGAAGCCATAGTATGTAGAATATACCTAGAAGCTGGCTGTTGGTGACTGTTAACAAGTGTAGTACTGGTCTTTAGACCAGTCCCCAAAAGACTTGGAAGCAAAAGCATCCGATCTAGAGCAACAGCAACCCATTAGGCAACTAGCAGAACTGCACCCAACTCTCGGCGAGAGAAAAACCACTCCATAAATCCAGGGAGGCAGGAGTTCCACCACCTGCCTCCACTGACACCTTCCACACCCGTGCCCACCAGGCTGGAAGCTACAGGTAGTTTACACGAGCACACAGGTAATTGCCGAGCAGCTGCAACGTTGCTGCCCTTCAGGAAAAGCCATGACACTTTAACTTCTTACCCCACCTCATTCCTCAAAACTGCAACTCTCACATCATCCTTCACAAATCATTACAGGATTTTGATCCTAGCACCAGTTCTTCTAGGACTGCACAGGTGAAAAGAAATAAAACTAACATCGCCCCCTTCAGAGCATAGAAACCCACCCGCGACACTTCCTTTCTCTACAGGAGCGCTCGTAACACTCACCCCTGCATCGCACTGGAGCTCCCCAGGTTCCTTTGTCCCTTGCTCCCAGGGCTGGTCGGTGACTCCCCTCCGGCTGTCACTCCCCGCCTTCTCACCCTGCCCCAAGAGCAGCCTGCGGTGCGGGGCGGTGCTGTGCGGTGCGGAGCGGTGCGGTGCGGAGAGGAGCTCCCGTCCTGCGCTGCGGTACCGGGCGAACGCGGCTGTCCCGGGACACCCGGCGCTCCCCGCAGGGCAGAGGAGCCGCGGGTCGGATGCGTGTTGGAAACCCCGTCCTGTCCCGCGGTGCGGCAGAGCCGAGAGGCGCAGGGCGTCCACTTTGAGAGGATCCCGCTGCACTTTCCAGCCTGGGCTCGTTTGACCGTCCTGCGATGGGACTGAAAACAGTCATACCCTCTGCTGAGAAACCTTCCCTTGCTGCACTGCCCTGTTCTTCCTCCCCTCCTCCCTAGCTTTACACTGCAGAAAAAAAAAAAAAAAAAAGGACAAAACTTAAAGCAATACAAACAATAACCCAAAAAAACAGGAAGACGTTTTGGATGAGGTTTGTTAAGCCAGTGTACAGGCAGGAGTTCATCTTGTGCTCTAAACGTAAATCCGAAGTCACCAATTAACTGGAAAGAGCCTGTGCCAACACTTTGCACCAAAGATGACCTCACAGTCTTCTAAAATCACCTAGCTTCGAGTTCTCAAAAATGTCTGTCTGGAATGCCCCAGAATGAAGTTGCTAAATTCGGAACAAGTTTCAGTTGTTAGTGGGTTGGTGCCTTCCTTTCTCTTCCAAGTTTACTCCTTGATTTGGTGCAGCCAGCCTCCTGATGGGAGAATGATGAATAAATGCCAAGAAAATAGTCTTGACTAGCAGGCTAGTCAAAAACATTTTGTTTTGCCAAGATCAGTAATTCCCAACTCAGGTACTAATAAATTACAAATTGTCTGCCCAAAAAAACACGGGAATTATGACATTATTCTTTTTAATTGTTAACTTAGGGCTCTTTGTAGCAGCTTCTGAAAATTTAGAATAGTTTTATACTACAACTCTGAGAATTAAGAAGCTCTTTTTACTTGTTGAAGTTCTCTAAAAATCAAACCAGCTGTAAAATACCGCCTATTCTTTGGCTTAAAATAGCCAAAACCACCAAATTTCCTGTGGTTTCAGATGCAACCATACAGTTTGTGATGAGTGCGCTGCCCACAGTTGTAAATTTAGGGTATAGGACACAGCTGGGCAACTAAAGGGTATTTGTCACACAGTGAAGGGCAAAAGTTGATCAAAGCTCAGAAGGACGTGAATCAGTGAGGAGGGAGCTTGTATTGTTCTGTTCTTTGCTATATTGCTACTTCTCATTATTTTATAAATAATAATTTTCAATTATTTCTCGAGCTGCCGCTCCCAGAAGTTATACAGCTGCACAGAAATTGCCAGTTAAAAACATATTCAGCTATTATCTGTATTGTCCATGTTTCAGTTTAGTCAGCACAGGTTCCACCTCATCAGCTCAAGCTCAGTATCACCTGCTGTGACCTGCTTGCCACATGGCTGCTCTAGCTCCTCTGCACTGGTGGCTGCTTCTGACTGCACAGCACCCATTCCTCTTCATGTCCAAATGCGCCCTATGCCACCCAGAGCCCAACCTGGATGTAGTGAGCAGGTGTCCTATCTCAACACGGGAGACTCCAGCACTGTAAAGCATCTCCAGGGACAGACTGGAACAGAATGGAAACATTCCTTTGCTGACAAAGAAGCAGGACACTCATATGTAAGAAACAGAGTGAAAATAATGTAGGAACATACACATGGGACATACTGGGTCCTCTATGGAAGTGGCTAGACTCTTTACTCTCATTTAATCTTGTTCTTTCCCTGGATATGAACTTAAAATGAAACCGCGGGATACAGGTCTGTAGGTAGATATTTTAAAAATCTTACTTTTAGGCTTTTTAAGATGAGATTTTGTCATCAGTACCCTTGCAGTAGCTTGTGGAGCTGTCTAGGAGCCCCCAGGAAGTAAGAATAGTATATCACACTTCTTTAAAATATACCATAATATCCTTCTGCAGCTCAAAGAAGGACAGCTTTTGTTATGGATGGACATAAAACTTGACTGAAAAATCTACCTTCAGCTGGGGGGTCTCTTAATGCTGCCAGCAGTCAGGTCACAACTTGTAGGGTATGTCCAGCCATTAGCTAGAAGTCAATATTATCCTTTTGATTGACTGGAGCTAGGCAGGCATTTCAGCATGTGAACTAAAACTTCACTTGTTTCCAGGCTCACAGTTCTTGCTGCATTTTGTAAAAGTGGTAAAACGCATAGACTTCACATCTGAGGAAAGATGTAGGCAAGTAAGACAATTCTTTTTTTTTGTTACTGAGTTTGAGGAAGAGGAGCAGAAAAGGAAGAAAGTAAAGCAAGTTGATTACCATAGAACAATTCTATGATTCCATGATTATTTAAAATATTTGTATGTCATGATGGATATAAAAGGAAATATTAATATTTCTGTGACCCATTAGGGCAAAATAATTTTCTGAGTGGCGATTTGTTTGAAGGATATGGGGGTTAAAGTAGTTTAAGATGATCTGAAAACCCTCCAGGGATCAGATTATTATCTAGAATAAGTTATCAAACTTACAGAGTGAATGATGAATTCAGCCTTTCTCCTGTTGGCTTTGGGCCACCAATATAGAAGATGGTTTCTCCCGTTGCTTACATCTACATGAGTTTCATAAGTGCCTGCAGATCTGTTGGAATATAGGATCCCTTGAGAGCATCACAATCAACACATAAAATGTAATATCTTTATCTTGATTGGGTGGTGTCTCATGTTCAAGGTAGTTCTCCTTTCCTCTTTATAACCAGTTTGCTGCATTCACTGCAGGTATGGGAGCACTTTCAATGTCTGTGTTCAGATGAGATGACACAAAAACTGGAGTGTACCATACCTGTTCTTAGAAAACCCTGCATGTGCACTGAGAAGGGATGGAGAAGGAAACACAGCTCTTTGAAAGGCCATCTCCAATTCCCCTCTGAGAACAGAGGTACCACACAAGCTGTTAGCAACTGAACCTGTTCTCAAGCCTGAGATGCCACCACAGCTCTGACACTGTGATTTATTTGGATACCTGCTCTTATTCTCCTCCTACTCTGGGAACCTACTCACAATGACAGCTTTACTTACAAGTACCCCCACACTAATTCCACTCACATTAAATGTCAGCCCAGTTACTCAGCCTGTTACATCTCATATTATGGAGTCAGAACTGTCTCAGTATGACATTACCATTTGAAGTATGCTTCTCAGTTATAAGCAATCATCCTCCAAAAAAAAACATTGTTATTATTTTAAAGAGGAAAAAAGGGTTCTCAAGCCAATGAGAAAATTCTCCAATTCCTTCTTTTTTTTTGACATCTGACATTTCTATAACTTTTTGTGATACTGCTTTCCTCTTTATGACTAATTTTCCTGAACACTAATAATATGTCTGTCTTGATATAAATAAGTAAATTAGTCCCTTCTCCTAAGACATTAGCATATAAACCAAGGCCAGATGATTCAGTCAAAAGCTGAAGTTGTTCCTGGCACAGCTTTACTTCTGTAAACAGAACACATTACTTATTTATACTGGCTGTTGAGTTCTGTTTTTTGTTTTTGTTTTTCTCAAAAAGGAAGTACAATTACAGTAAGAGCAGTGGAAGCACAACAGTGCTTCTTAGTCTGGTGGGTGGAAGTTGATAATTGAAGACATACATATAAAGAACAATTTGGAAGATTACACTTGGTGTTTTAGAAGAGCGAGGCAAAAAAAGAAGGCATGAAAATCCTTATAGGACAAAGATAAGAAACAAGTCAAATACATGGACTGAATAAAGAAAGGAAGCTAACAAATATCTTTAAATGGCAATTGCTCCCCAAAACAAAGCAAATTAACATCACCAAGACCGACTTCCTCATGGAGAAGCTCTAGGAACAAAGAACAATAGATGACTCAGAGAGGACCAAAAGAGAAAAGAAATATTAACTGTACATAGACACTCTTGGTGTGAAAGGCACTCTCTATCTTCAGTCTGCATTTGTGTGTATGGCATGGGGTGAAGCCAACACTACACTACCCCCTTGCACGCATCCCCTTGGCAGGACGTAGACTTGTTCAACCACGTCTCCCAGCTCCACACTGTCTCAGCAGTTAGAAAAATTCCTTTTGGGGATTTGCACTTGCTGAAAAACTTAACAAACAACATAAGAATATCCATCCAGCCTTCCCAGCTGGCTCCAGATCTTCATACTTAGTCCTTAATATAACTTCTACTGAGGTTTCTGCCAGCTCAACTCATCTTCACCATCCAGGCTGTCTGCCTCCTGTTCCCTGAAGACAAGTACTTACAGCTTCTCTGTCAGCTAAAATCTATAGAGAATTTTCCTCCATTACTGTGCTTTCTGCAAAAGCACTCTATATGGAAAAGGGTGTTTCTGGGGCTCTGTGTGTGTGTGAATAGGATGCCTAATTATAGCCTGTATTGTCTAGGTGCCCATATAATATACTATCAGTATCCAGAAACAGCATCACTAAATGTGGAAGTTAATAAACTAAACTTACTCGTAGACACAATTAATCCCCCCTTGCCCCACCCCCTGTGGGGAAGCTAAAGGAACAGTACCTCATCTAGATCATTAAAAGGAAATGAAAACTGAAAAAAAACCAACCCCAAACCAAAGCAGAGAGCATTTGATGCAGCACTGGGCTGCAAGGCCACCAGCTCACAGGTGAACAGGATATTTGGTGCTTGCAGACAAGCTGAACGTGAGTCAGCAATGTGCCTTAATGGGGAATGAGGGTCAATGGCACCTTGGACTGCAGTAGCAGTAGTGTACACAGAAGGTCCAGGGAAGAGATTCTTCTCTCCCTTCAGTACTCCTGAGATGACATCTGGAGCACACACATCTGAACTCCCCAGTACAGAAAAGACTGACAAACTGAAAGAAGTATCCTAAGATTACAAGAGGACTGCAATATCTGAATGAGAGATTCAGGTTTTTTCAGCTACAGCAGGAAAGGTTGTGGGAAACCTGCCTGCTGTATTAACAACCTAATGGGCAATGGTAAAAAAGACCAAGCCAGTTCTTTCTCAGAGGTATATAGGGAAAGGCTGAAAGGCAATGAGCACAGGCTGCAGGCAGAGAAACTGATCAGATACTAGTAAAACTTCTTCACAGTGAGAATGACCTGTCACTGGAGCTGTTGCCCAGAGAGGTCAAATCACCCTTGTGAGCTTGGGCTCAAAGTCACTTACAGGTGGGAAGAGCAATTTCCAGGTCCTTGCATGAGGAAGCATTTTAGCTGATCTGAGCTTTAACCATCACTCTACGAAGGGAGTTCCCTTCAGCCCACCAATTAATAACAGCTTGTTTCTGTGTGTGCCAGTGGCTCCATGCTGACTGGCTGCTGCAGGTGTAGTGTTTGCTGGAGCAGCTCTGTCTGTGATGGGAGCTGCAGTCTGGCTCAGGACATGGGAGGATGTGGGTTGCTGATGTGTGAATGAGAGGGAGAGAGGTGTGAGATGTGAGAGTGGTGCAGGTTCACATACCGAGCCGAGATGCCAATCTGTAGGAGTGAAGAAGTACAGTAGGCTATAAAAGAGGGTTGTCTTTTGCTCTTTATATATGCATTTTCTCTCATGCAAGCAGTCAAACATACCCAGAAACTCAGTGTCTCCTAAGTAATATTTGAAAATCTCATGTTTTTCAATCACCTACCTTAGAGAAAGGGGAAGAAGGAAGTACACTTATGTTATTGTGAAAATGAGAGAACCCAAACACTATTTTGTAAATATTAGAATAATGTCTCTATCAATAGTACTGTGGCCATCAACAATATTCACTTTATTTGCACCCTTAACAGCTCTTGATTTTAGTGCCGTTTTGGTGATAAATACCAATTCAGATCACCAACATATGATATGTAATCATTATGACACGTTTCCTGGAAAACCATTCTGCACTCCATGCATATTTTTCATATTTTATCATGTGCATAGCATTCCTGCTGCTGTGCATGAGGTAACTCACAGGCTTCTGTCTCTATGCCCTTACATTATTTTTTATTTTACAAGGATAGACATGGCTGTACCTACCTGTTGTTTCCTCAGCCCTTTCTTCATGGTGAGTCTGATTGCTGGTTATACTCACATTTCTATCCTATGTACACTGTGATGGTGCTACTGAGTGCTTTCATCTGCTCTTCTGAAATTACTCTGACACTATTTTTGTTCCTCTTTTATAGATTCTGTATTTCTTTTGGACATCTATGCAGTTATCCAAAAACAACCCTATCTGTCAAAATCCAAGCTTTTATAGCTTTCCCTGTGAAAAGCAATATGCTTTGAGTAGTTTAAGCACCCTCATCAGTTCTTTCTATCTGTTTCTGTGTGCTTACCAGTGTAGACTCATGCTATGCCAAGGACTTCTTTTCTCCTAACTTCTATTACAAAATAAAATTGCCAACCTGTTAGATATTTTCCTGCCTCAGTTCCTGTGAAGTTCACTTCTCACACTTCCCCTTTGTTAATTCTCAGCCTGTTTCACTTCATACTCTGCAAAAGGGAGCACAGCTCATCCTTTCTTCTTTTTATAGTCTCTGTTCTCTTGATTAAAACTGTTCAAAAGAAATAGAGGCTCTAGGATGGAGCAGAATAACCAGATATTGCAGAAGTACATATGTGCTTAGCTATTCAGTTCACAGGGTGGAAAGAAATGACATGAAGGAATCAATAGCTTAGAAGCACTTTGTGAAACTCACTTGAAAACAGTTGCCATTTATCTAACTATGACAGCACTTTAGTGTTTGCTGCAGGGCTGTTATTTTAATCTGACTAGAACTCAAACTTCTTCCCATTTTTCCTTCTCTCCCCTCCTCTCATCAGAGATGACAGCATCATCTTCCTACTCACTAAGCATAAGCAGGACACCATCTTTCCTGATCCCCACCCCCCGCCCAGATTCCCTTATATCTTGTCTCTGTTTAAATGTTATCACTCCTTCCTCCACAGCTTTGCAAATACCATCATGTTTTGCCTGTGAGACTGCCGAAGTGTTTGTGGATGGGCTGATAATCTTGTTGCTTGACTACTGTCACCTCCCTTTTCCAGCTCTGTTGCCTACAGTCTTTTTGCCACTCGTGTCTATCTATGCCAAACACTACTGCTATTTTCTACTTTGCCTTTAGCTTATGTCTCCAGCTCCAACTTGCTTTCTTTTTATCACCTTACTACTTTAAACACATGATTCTTCCTTAAAGCTTTGAAGACTGTTACAGGGTAACATCACTATGATAATCAGATCTCCTTTGATACAAAAAATGATACCAGTCCATGATACTCTGCTAACAAACACCTCTATGAATAACTTTCTTATGATTTACAAATATCTGTATCAGAGCTCAGGAAAACTTCACCATCACATTCTTCAATTACCCCAAGTCTTTTCTTCTCCAGATCTTCTAGTTAATCATGAGTATTTCAGAAGGTGAACTAAATGGGAGGCCAGCAGTAGAGAAAATAGAAAAGATGCCTTAGTAATAACAGCTTTAAATGAGATCTTGGGTAAACTGCATTCTGACCAGGTTTTCACTCCAGACTGCATAGATCAGAGAAACTCAATGTCATCCAGTTCTCCAGGATGGAGAGACAAAAGGGACAGCCCTCATGCAGCAGGCAGGTGGCGAGGGCAGGAGGAAGGCCAGTGAGGTCAGCATGGCTGCTGCTGTGCCTGGCTCTGGGCTTGGACATGAGCACTGAAATGAACTCAGACAGGCTTCACAGAGTCCTCTGCAGGGAGGAGGAGAGGCTTGAGAGACAGAGGCTGCTATTTGTGAGGCCAGCATTCGTTTCTCTGATTTAGGATCTAATTTTTCAATGGCAAGAGTAATACTGACTAGTTTCATGTTCTCCCTTTGTAATGCAGGCTTTGAACTATGATGGAATTTAACACCTGTGACAGGGAGAATTTACCTTTTCTGTGTGGCCTTTTTTTCTTTTTTTTTTTTCTTAATGAAAACTCTTGTCCAGAGTTCCTGCACTTACTTGCTAAATAAACAGACCTTCAGACTTGTGTATTTTCCTTTCCAGCTAACTTGCTGTGCAATAACCTTGAAGATGCTGCCATACCCTCTGCAAGGAGGAAGGAGCAAAGGCCCACAGCACGTTCTCTCCTACACTCCTTCTGTAGGTCACATTTTTTTTCAAGGCAAGTGAGTTGCCTCATTCAGCCAGCGCAAAAATACCCTGTGACTGAATAAATTCTGAAGAAACTGAAGAGGAGATTAGAGGACCAAATCCCAGGCAAGGGAAAACAAGCAGTTGTGATGATTAATAGACACAAGGACAGCTCATAGGAAAAGAATAATGAGACATGGAGCATGATGTAAAAGAAACAGGCCAGATGGCAGTACAGCTGTGGGGAAACTCGGCTAGCTCTGAAATGAGCCTTCAGTTATTCAGACTGCTGACTGCAGATACAAGCCACTGATTGAAAAAAAAAAAAAAAAAGCCCTGGTTGTCTCAAGAAAGTGGCAATTTGTTAACAATTACCCAACTGAGAGCAAAATGGAGCAGGTGATGCGAAAAGATCTACTATAGCACGTCTGATGAAGAGCTGCACAAGATGTCCACAGCCTCTCTTTCTTCCAATAGCAGAGATTTAGAGATACTTTAGAAAGTAGAGTTACTTAAATGTCAGATCAGCTAATAATGTTACTCTGTACAGGATTATCCTGCTGACATCATGTTCCAAGAAGTCTTTTGAGGTCATGCAATACCTCGGTGGATGACTGGGTATGAAAACAGGGAAATGAATCCATAAAGTAGGGTTGTGGAATAGCCTGAATGTGTTCAGCTGTAAGGATGAAAAAAGCATCTTACAAGAAGGATTAGCCATGTGATATTAGCCTCACCTTGGCAGCACTGTAAACCTATTTAGGCTATGCAAGCCTAGACTTTGGCTCAAAATGAGCAAGGAAAAAGGAGAAACGTATATCAAAACCTAATTTCCCACCCAAAAAGTCACTTTGGTAAATAGAACCAGTCATAAATCCAAAAATGCTTTTGACTGGGTCTTTTTTGTTGGATTTTATCACCCATGTAAGTCTGTGTTATCAGCTAGGCACACACACTCATAAAGAGGAAGGACTCTTAACAGCAGCTACAATGTGAATTAGGAACATTAAGCTTGATTTAGAGTTTGATGCAGAAGAAACAGATTTTACATCTGCATGACTAGCTGGATGCTTTTGCTTTGTAGCTAGGTTGGAATTCTTCACTTTGGGAAGAAGAAAGTTACCCACATGCTGCAGTTCCAGTCCATTAATTTGCTACTGCAAGGTGAGTCCTGGATATTCACTGTTCAAGTGGACCATCCCTTTGCACCTTCAGCTGTCTCTGTCCCTCCCCTTTTGAGAATCTTCATGGCTTCTAAGATCTCTACAATCTCTCTCTTTCCACCCCCTCCATGACTTCCTGGTCTATCCAGCTGTTCACTGTCTACTAAAATCTCTCTGTACCTAGACATAACTGAGGATAAAGGTAAATATTTAATAATCTGCAGATCTCTTTAAATCCTAGAAAAAAAAAAAAAGAGAGAGAAATAGTAGGCATGGTTTTCTTGACAGACTCTAGTCCACACAGGTTTTGGTTTTTGGCTGAAACACAGCTTGTGGTGGAATAAAGGATAGTCATCTTGCACTGGTCAGCAGGCAGCAGCAAGGATTCTTAGCTATTTTCAAGACTGCAAACTTTTGTGGATACAGTAGAATGAAAACATTGACAAAAGCCTAAACATTTTGCCATAACACAAAGCCAGATTTGTCGCTGGACAAATCCTGTATATAACCAAACAAATACCTTGGCTATTAGAAAATAATCTTATATGCTCAGAAGTATGGAGACTGTTTCCTTTCTTTTTTGCAGGGTAAAAGACTGAGAGGACATCAACATACTTGAACCAGCAGATTTCTGCAAGCAGCTGGGCAACTCAGAGGTAAGAAGAACATTACCTGTTTGAAAGTTAAATTGGAACTTGTCAAAAACGTGAAGAAAAAGCAGTTTAGTCTCTCCAGATAGGTCTTCCTAGAGTGCCTTATCTTCGAATCCTGGGGGCAGAAAGGATTGGGTATGATCTCTGTCACAATTCAGAGCAGCCAGATGTGCTTAAAATTAGTCCCTACTTCACTGAGCCAGTGGCCTTTGTGGAGCTGTCTCCTGTCCTACTTCCGTATTAGAAAGGACATCACCCTTGTGGGCGCATAAGGGTTGATTATTTCTCCTCAATACAACACTTCTTATTTCTCTTTTTTTTTTTTTTTTTTTTTTTTTTTTTGGTGAAGTCTGTTAATTATCCAACTTTTATAGCTGCAAAGTGATGGCAGCTGAAGCAGACCCAAGTGTCACGTTATTAAAGATTCCTTTCAGGACAGGAAACCAGCTTGCTACTCCTCCATTGTTAATTCACTTTCCTGGGCAATGAAATGAGCTGAATGGCAGGTGCTGGCATGTGTAGTGGAAGCGTGTGTAGTAACAGGAAAAGTGGACGAAAGCTGCTACAATAAGGGAGAAAAAATAAAAGAAGGAGCAGTGCCATGTGGACAGGAAAGAATTAAGAACCAAATTTAGGGTGACAGGCGTGATGATGCTGTAAGAAAAGAAACGACGTGCAGTTCAGCATACTAAGTTATGCATAACCATAAAATGAAGAGTGAAACAGCCTTCATAAGAATGACTAAGAGGCAAAGCAATCCCTATGGGATATAAGGATAACAAAGCGGGAAAAATAACTGGCAATCATTTTGAAATAGTTTTCACCATTGCAAGTAAAACACTCTTGTATTTTCCAGATGCCCCTTTTTTGAGAGCTGACTTGGTGTAAGGAGAGACTGATACCCTGTATCTAAAACCCATGTAACAGCTTGTTACTAAGTGTATCTTACGCCAAATCCATTTTGAAAGCTATTTTCTACACTAGGACACATTCAGGACACAGCAGGACTGTCAGGCGGGCACTGCACCGAGCAGCGCGGTGCAGGCAGAGGGAACGAAGGAGGGGGCGGCCAGCGGCGCACAGAGCCCGGTGGAATGGCGAGAGCTGCGGGGCCCGAGCAGCCGGGGCCGGCGTGGGGAGGAGGGCGCCGCGATCTGCCCCGGCCCTGCCGACGTGACCGGCTGTGCGCCTCGCCCGGAGCCGCTACGTGCAGCCCGGCCAGAGCCTCCCCGGCCAGCGCTCCCCCCACGCCTACGTGAGCGCCGGCAGCCCCGCGCTCAGCCGAGGGGGGAGCCGCAGCCGCCCCGACACCGCCGCTGCCTTCTGCTCCTGCCGCAGCCGCCCCGACACCGCCGCTGCCTTCTGCTCCTGCCGCGGGCTGCCGGGGAGAGCGGGCGGAGGGAGGCAGCGAGGGAGGGTGGGGCCGGCACAGGTACCCGCTGGCAGAACGAACGTGTGCGTGCTGCGGAGCCGGGTGCCCTGTCCCTACGCGAGGAGGTGGCGTCACACAGGAGGAGATGGTGGCCTGCGAAGGCCGAGCTGATAGAAAGGAGATGAGTCCAAAGCCATAGGTTTCGAGATGAATAACCACAGCTTACGATATAAACTGAGGCATCGCCAGCCTGGGAGTGCCCTAGGAGGAAGGACTCAGGCTGTGAGATGCCGCCGGTGCAGCTGAGATAGGAAATGTGACGCTCGGTTTCCAGTATGAAAAGCCTGCTACTGCAGCAGGAGAGCACAGTTGATGCTACGTGCAGCTATGGTTCAGTCAAGCCATTCTGGTCACTCAGTCAAACACAGGTGAACCGAGATGAGAATACCTGCTGAGAACACTTAAAAGGGAGGTGAAAAGAACGGACAACCTGTAAACCTTTGCAAAACAAAGAGCAGATGCGATAGCTTTGCAGAAATACCTTGGGTGACAAGCTTGACTCAAGACAAGACTAGTACATGCCAAGAAATAGACAGTGAATTGACAGAGCAACAAACTGGTTTTGATTTTTCTGACTTTTTTTCTGGCATGCACCTTTCAGATATAGAGCTACCTGCTACAGTTAGCAAGGACAGAAATCTGGCTGCTTTGCAGCTCTTAATTGCTGCCAGCCACTAATGTAAAAATTGGATGAGGACAAACATCTTCCTGTAAAAAAATCTCTCCTTTTTGACAAGAATAGCATTTTCTATAAACAAGCTTTGTTTTGAACCCTTTTAAAGGTTTCCAGTATTCCAAAAGCAAAACTCCTTGAACTGCAAGCAAAACAAATTTTCCAAAAGAACCTTTGGAAGAAATGTGCATCTTTCTCTTCAAGAATGTATTTCTACCTCAATCTAAGAATAATTGGAACAGCTTTTGAAATTCCAGGGTCATCTCTTTCCTCTCATGACAAAGTATGGAGAAGGGAATAAGGGGGACACCATCTCCCACATAGTTAATATTTCTTTTCCAGTGACTAAACAGTGCAGAGCTGAAGCTGACTATGATGCCTAAAAAAAGGAGATGACAATTACTTTCAGCACTGCCTGGCTGAGGAACTCCTGGTTCTGACAAAGAGCACTTACATCATCCACTTGGTACCACCTTCATATTTTGTGGACTCTGGTTCTTGACCTCAGGTCATCCCTCCAGCAACTTCAGCTCTGCTCTCTTCCTCAGTCCAGTGAAGTTCATCTCTAAGGCCTGTAAAACATGGACTTCATGTAATTAATGCAGCTGTTTTTTGGTGCTGAGCCTTGGCAGCCACAAGCAACTCCCAAGTGCCAGCACAGTGGCTCTGTCTCTATTCAGCACTCACTGTTACCCTGTACAGCACAGAGGCAAAGCTTGCTTTGCTCCTCTACATGCAGACAAAGCAGCAGCATCTGACACAGTACCTCTGTGCTTGCAGGGACAATAGAACATACGAGCTGATTAATTATTTCTGTGAAAAAATGTGCATAGTACATACAGGGAGTGACTCTGATGAAGTTATCACTACAGGATCAGTGTTCTGATGCACTACCCTCAAATGTATACATATATAAACCTGAAATATGGATGCTTTATCATTTATTGATATTTCTTTTTGGTCAAGCTTGACAATTGTAATAGGAGAAAATCTGCTTACATACAAGTGAAACCACCTGCCCTTTGTGAAATTGGAGTGAAAACTCCAGTTTCCAAGTCATATAGATATGCAAGTTGCTAACACAGACTTGGTGTATTGCTCTGTGATATTTACCTTGCCCATCATGTTCTTTCGAGTCAGGAAGGGGAGCAGTGCAAACACTGCAGCAAAAGGAAACACAAAAACTGCCGGGGGGTTTTGGAGGAATCTGCTGCAACGTTTGGGACATACTGGGAGGAAAATGACGTTTTTGTCCTTTAGTGTGATTAAAAGCATAAACACTCTGGGTTAAGGGCACATTGGTAACTCAGATGTTCTGGTATTAGAAGCTGTAGGATATATGTCAGTTTAAATCCAGATAGCCAGGGATCAGTATCAAGGCTTATTTTAATACAGAAGCCACACGGGATTAAAGGAACTGCTTGCTTTTCTTCTCATACAGAGAGGGTGAAAATAACTCCTGGAGAGCTCAAGATTTATGCATCATTTAAATCCTGTTCTGATGCTGCTAAGTAAAGCATTGTGATGTCTCTGCACAAAGGTGACCTTAACCCAGCATGGTACCCCAAGGTGTTTATCTGTCAAGACATGTAAGAGAACTGAAAGTGTTTCTAAGGGCAAATTTATACCACCAGCAAGAACCATTGTAAACCAAGTTTATTTGCTCAAGGCCTTTATATGAAGGATGTCTGCTTTAGTTATTCTGCGAGGCAAGGCAGGAAATCTGCAGTGTCTCACTGAAATGATGGCAAGTCCCGTATTTGCTGTGTATATGTTATGTAAGGGTTACTATTCTGGGCTGTGCTAAATTTAAAGGATAAATCTATCAGGGACTCCTACCAGCAACTTGGGCATTGAAATGTTCAGGAGGATCTCGTGATCTGATTAGGCAGATTGTGAGCAGAAAAGCAGAGTTTAGAAGCTTAATTTGATTCCCGGTTCAAGTCAAATGAGAAAATTGTAAAGCCCTAGAAAAATTGTCAATGATACTGTCATTTAATCTACTCCTAGAAAAAAATTTCAGTTACTATTACACATAACATTTGTAAAGTTGCACAGCCTGAGGCCCTCCACCAATAAATTAAGTTCCTCACCTAGATTGACTAAGGGGTATTTGGTCTGTGTGTTACAAAACCATGGATGGTCTACACTCAAGCCATGCAGGAGTACTCGAAACTTGTAAAAATAACCTTTCTTCACGCACAAATCTTCATGGTTTATGTGGGGTTCACACAGAGACCTTGTACTGCTTTACCTCATGAAAATGATTTTTAACAATTTCTAAGCGGTTAAAAATGTCAAGTGAACACGACACGATATTAGTTAGATTGTTTCATGCTTTCACTTTTTTTTCAGTGTTAGCTGAACTGCCCTCCACCTCCTGTCTGTCAGTGTAGCCTGGGAGAGGGGGAGGTCCTTTAAAAAAAATGGGAGTAAATCAGCTTTCTCTGAAGACATTTACAACCCACCTGGACATGTTCCTACATGACCTAATCTAGGTGATCCTGCTCTGGCAGGGGGGCTGAACTAGATCATCTTTTGAGGTTCCTTCCAATCCCTAGCATTCTATAATTCTCAGCCAGCCTCAGTGTGACACTGTCACCAACATTAAGGAATGATGGTACCAGTCGATCGTTTTTCTCAAATATTTCTTTGTAATTCAGCATTTTCCCAGAAGACACATTATCACAGACAGGGCTCCAGGTGAAAAAAAAGTGCCTGAGGATTTTCAACCTTGGTGGTACACTGGAAGCTATATTTTCAGCCACATGCTTTTAGGTATAGGCTCACTATGAAGAGGAATAATGAGAATTTATCGCCACAATATATACCTTCTTTTCAGCAAGCCGTTTGTTGTGGTCTGAGAAACAGTCCTGTGTGGCTGACGTGTATTCCACAGGAATGTGCCTTCCCACACGCTGGGAAGGAGCTGGGGCTTATCACCCTGACACCTGAAAACCTCCCCGGCCCGGGGTGGCAGCTCTGCACCCAGCACAGGGAGGCAGCTGAAGCTGCTGGCAGCTCGCTTGCTTCCTCGAGAAGTCCCTACAACACTGAAATGTTTCTCTTTCCCTCCATAACGAGAGAGGAACGGCTCCAGGAGCCGATCCCCTCAGAAGGCGCTGGCGGCGCCCTGTCCCTCCCGGCTCCCGCCCGCCACAGCCCGCGGCGGCCACAAGACGGCGCTGTGGCGAGCACTGGCGCTGCTGCTCCCGCTCGCTCAGCACGGGCAGGCTGCTCTGCGGCCTCGGGACCGCCCCTGCCAAAGCGCTGTGTTTCCAGTGCGACAGCGAGCCTGGGCCTTATGCAGGGGTGGGACGGGGCATAGTGGGTCGTGCTGCAGGGGCAGCTCCCGTGACGTTTAGTGACTGCAACGGTTTTTCAGGTGCCTAGGAAAAACCTCAAGGCCAAACGTTGCCTCTCACCTGCGCTTGAGCCCAGCTCCTCCCCAGCAGCATCTTCCAGTTGGGTGCCCAATGCACATAATGGCAAGAAATGAGCTGGTTTTCTGCCCCAGATGCTTAGAAAGATCTGTGTTTCTGCAGTGGCTGAGCCCTCACGGAGGAGAGGCACCGTGCTTGCTGGGTTTCAGGCTTGGTCATCTGAGTGTGCACCAAAGGACTAGAAAACCTGTACCTGTGGTCAAGCAGTAATACCTAACACATACATATCTTTTTGTGTCCCCAAATTAATTTGCTTTCATTAACAAAACTGAATAGTCATATGAAAGTCTTCAGCAAAGTGATGTAACGTCTCAGCAAAAAAGCAGGGCACAAGCAGTAGGTCACTGAGCTGCTGGCTCTTTTGGAAGCACTCAAGCTTCAGAAGGGCTAATCAAAATAATGGTTATGACATCTAGACACATTAACCCAGTTCAGTTGAACCCAACCATGACTGCAACCCTGCTTATCAAAAGCAGAGAATTCCCACCCTGTTCAGATATGCTGTCTATGTTAATAGGCCTAGCTAGTATCTTACCAGTCCAAAATATTACCACTGCAATTGGTAGGTTAAAATAACTGTGCCACTTTTTCATCCAAAGAGATCATCAACATCAGACAAAAGCAAAGAAGGTTTAGAGAAAAGTAGTACAGAAATTGTTTTCCCCCCTTTGAACAACACTGAAGCTGTACTGAAACATTTCAGATCTGCAGTCTACAAAAAGCTGCAAATTGCAGATGTATTAGTGAGAAAACTAAAAAAATACAAAAATCTCTAAAATTTTGGAACACTTTCCATTGGAATAACTCAGCAAGTAATTGCTATTGTCATTTAATGCAAGGCATGACTTGCCATGGGGATGTCAAAAGCTGGAGTTTTAATTTAGAACTTTTAACTCTCAGACAGCCTCAGTTTTGGCTCCTGTATAACAGTGCTGCATTAGAAATGTATTCCCATGGGGCAGATTTCACCTTTGGAAATTTCCAAATTCACCCTTCATGCTGAAGTGGTGTTTGGCTACTGAGAGACCATCATGCTATATCTTCCTCCCAAAACCCTTTTAGAACTTGCATGATCCAAAATCTACACAAAAAAGAAGCAGACAGGCTTGGAGGACACTCAGTAACCCTGGAAAACCTCAAGAAAATGAAATACTATTCCAGGCTGTTCCCTCTTCCTGTGAAATCACCCTGCCAGAGCATCCAGTGTGGCTTCTGGAGCAGTGGCAGGGCAGAGATGTCCTCAATGTTGCAGCATCCTCCCATAGATCCCTGGAGGACTTCTGAGCTTGCAGCAGCCCCATTATGTGCACAGTAATCCTGTGAATGGATCATGCAGGCATTTATTTCCTCTACCACCTCTCTTGCAGATTTTTTTTGAGAAGGGATGATATAAGCCCATGTGATTCAGTATTATTGCCCTAATAGTAGCTGTAGTGCGTTTCCCAAAGTGGAAAAAAAGAGTTTTGCTTCACTGCCACCATTGAGCAGCTGCTTAATAGCCCATACAAAGTCTATCTCTGTGTCCAGTTCAGGCTTCTCCTTTAAGTAATTTTGAAACTAGCCTTCTGTAAATGCCTTCTGCTTATTTAAGTTCCAGTGCTGCCCTCATCACCGGGGGAGGAGGGGAGAAAGCCGAAATATGAGGTCATGTTCTAACCACGTGGCTGCTGCAGCATCTGTCAACGATGATACAATTACTAAGCCATAACTGTGCATTTATTGACATTCAAACCTGCTCAGTAAAGCCTCTCCCCTGCCTCTGGTGACTTCACCCTTTCTTCACTTAGGGATCGTCTGTAAAGTTGTCTAAGCAGACTGGTACCATGAATGACAAAGCGTACATTTTGGCAATTGGCTGATATACTGAATGCTGCAATTCTAATTAAATCATTCCCCTGTAAAAAGCTTCAGGGCAGTCTCTTGGGTGGGACTGTTTGCAGCAGCAAATTTAACCTCTGTGTTTCAGAAGAGCTCTGAGCCCTCTGATGAGGAGCAAACGCAGTCTCCTGCCCGGAGGAGCTGGGGCTTGAAACTCTCTCCAAACTATCCGACTGCATGATTCCCACCTCAGCTGCAGAGACACTGCATAGCATATGCAATCACTGCATAAAGCAGGGGGGGTTGGGGTGTTTTTTGTTTGTTTGTTTGTGTTTTCCTTTCCAGTGACTGTTTTACGACTGCAGGAGTAGCCAGATCTGTCGCAGGTTATGTCAGGAGGTGCAGCAGCACACCAGAGTTTTCTCTCTCTATAGCCTGCCTTCTGTATTGCAGACTCAGAAGCATTGCAAGCATAGTGTGGAAAGATTCCCATTGTTTACAAGTTTCCATTTCCATTTGATGAGCTGCGTACAGACTGTATACTAGGTAAACTGCATGCTCAGTGAAGTATTAGAACCATATATCTATTTAATTGCATAGGTTCCAGCAATACTCTATTAGCTGCAAGTAGTAAATTCACCACAACTATACAAGTCCTTATGGATGAACCCCTGTATGACACAGATTAATCACTATAAAAAATAGATTAGTTAAATGCAGATTTTTTATTTTCAGGGTTTTTTAAATCTAAGGACTCTTATGTCATACCAAAGTTCAGATAGCTTAACACCTTGCCATCAACAAGGGCCAAGATCAATGTTCAGGGAATGTTTCATTTTCAAGAGTGTTTCTTCTAGAACACCGTGGCACCTTTTGTCAAAGTCAGTTTCCTGAGTCAGAGATTGCATTTGGATCATCATATTTAAAAGCGAAGGATGGAATGATTCTCCACAAATCTTGCCAGTCTTTTTAAAGCCCATTTATGCAGTTTTGCTGCTGCACTGATGGCTGCGTGTCACACAGAATCACAGCATGATAGGTGTTGGAAGGGACCTCTGGAGATCATCAAGTCCAACCCCCTCTTCCAAAACAGGTTCACAGCTCTGAGTCCCTTCTGCAAAATCCTCAGTGACTAACACAGCTCTGAAACAACAATCCATCGTCTCTCCTCTTCACTTTGGACTATTAAGCACAATTCAGGCTGCAAGCTGTGAGTTCAGATTGTCTCATCTCTAAGTCTGGTGTGCACTCTTCTACCCTCTGCTTTTCTGTTTGTGGCTTCTGAGTCTTCTCTTGCATTCTTCATCCCTGCATCAGCTAGGCTCTTGTCAGACTGAAATCTCTTTGAAGAAGGCACCATCTTACTGTAGACCTTAATATGATAGAACATTAATATGATAGAACCTCTGACTGAAGCAAGGTCTCCAGGAGCTGTACTACAAATGCCTTTGTCTTCCCTTGCATTTGATAAACTGTGCAATGGGAGAGATTTCCAGATGCAAGAAATTCTCTGAGAACTTCCTTAATAGAAAAAGCATTTGATGCTTGAAAGAGCATAGTAACAAGTTGGCACCACATCTAAGCCTTTTATAACAGTTTATTCACACCCTCTCTCCAAATGTAAATTAATCCAGATTGGGAGATGCTGGAAATCTGAAGCAATGTATGGAATTTGGTACTAGTCTAGGGGAGGGGAAGGAAGGATAAAAGAAAATACTCTACTCAAACCCTTATATGAGCATTAAGCCTTTTTCTTTTTTTTTAAGACTTCAATAGTGCTGCTAACCCCAACAGGTAGAAATTGAGTCAGACCCCAAACTTCCATCCACATACCTGCTGAAAATTCCTCTCCTGTTTGAAACTTTACAGATCACATTTCCTCAAGTAGGAGGGTAAAAATTATAAAGATACTGAACTAAGTTAGGATTTAAGAAGTTATGAGTCCAGAGCATGGTTTTTGAGGAAAAATAAACCTCTCTAGGTTCTTAATTAAACTAATATGGTAGAAAAATATTATTCTTGAAAAAAAAAAGGAGTTTGCTATGCATGTATAGGGAAAACACAAATATACAGACTGAGTCATGTTTGGAAATTGTTGGAAACCAGGCCAAAGTATGCATGTAAAGGAAGTGTCACTGTAAATACAGCCCACTTTTCCAAAGAGAATGTGTGCCTGTGCTAGTTACTTACTAGGTTCTCTGAAAGATACTCACTGAAAAGGCAAATTATTTCCATTGCAGATATATTGAGGCATTGTTATAAAGGTTGGAGTCAATATTGCTTTATTATCTTCTGTATTTCATGGTTTCTCAGAGGTTTGAATTATGCTGAGCTGAATTATGCTTCCATAAAGCAAGTGAGCAATCTTAAGCATATGTTAGCAAATCTTTTCTGCAAAGTGATGTTTTAATAGGGACATATGTTTTGATGATCTTAGAGGGTCTTTAGGTGCTTGTGGTTACTGTTGAAACAACAGTCCTACTGAGAAATGAAGCCAAGGGATGATGTGATGCTGAAGTGCTGCTCTCCATTGTTATATGGAAGGTCACCACTCACTGAGCAATTTGGAAGGTGAAGTTATCACCAGTGTGAGGGGGAATCCTCAGAAATTACAGTTCCATGTCGATTGCAATAAACACCTAAGAAGAAAATTAAGGGTCTCTCCTCGTTCCCTCCCCTCCATTTCCAATCAGGATATACTTAATCCTGTCTGACAAAATTTCCAGCATGTTTTTCCTGCCTTATTAAGCCATTAGCTTTTTAGAAGCTACTACACTTAAGGAGTTTTTCTTTGCTCTCTGATACTCTGCTGCTGCTGCAAGCAAGCTTCAGAGCAAGCTGCTTACAGCCTCATGCTCCCCTGTCTATGCTAGATTCCACAAGTCTGGATTTCTGTCTTCACGTCTGTTTTTTAATCCCCTCCAGTGTTCTCCACAGGCCAGATTACATGACAAGTTGAAGAGGGCAGCCAAGGAAGGACTTACCCTTTCCCTCCTAGAGCAGAGTGGGTTCAGGTCACAGTGCAGGACTGAGTGGGGGGACTGTGAGGTTCCCTGCCTTCCCATTCAGTTCTCCCATCCACCCCCATTTCCCAGTATCCAATCCATCACCATTCTTTACCTCCAGGTGACACTAGACTTTACTGGGCACTTCACTAGCCAGATGATAACTACATTCTTCTGTGTGAAACATTCTCAAATCAAGAAAAATCTGTTTTAAATCCTGCCCCGTTCCTGTAAGAAGAATACCTTTTCTGGTGTCTGGTGTGAAGCCAAGGGTGGGCCAAGATCTTATTTTCTTCTCCTTTTGGTACACTGTGGTACCTAAGAGCCATGTCAGTTTACACAGTCTTCAGCACTGGGATGAGTCAGTGGTGTGTATTTCTTAGCAACCATGAAAGGGATGTTCTGATACTATGGTGATGTATCGAGCCATATAGGTGGCATCAGCAGAGGATGTTAAGCGCTTAGAGGAAGGTTTGCTTGCTTAGTCCTCTTTTCTGTGTCTGGGAATGGTGGTGCTCATGTAAATGACTAAAAAAAAAATAAAATCTCAGAGAGAGGAGGAAGTGACATTTAGAAGGAATTGGGTCTGCAGCTACCGAATTGCCAATCAATTTCTGGCACATTAGAAATGTGATTTGTTTCCTTTATATTGCCTGGGATACATAAACATCCTCTGCATTGCATAATCTTGTGTAGAGAAGCAACACTGTAATCATCAGATTCATAAATTGTAGAAGTGTTCTCACCATTTCCAACAACAGTTAATCATTCTGATTGAAAGCCAGGCTTGTGCTCTGTCCATCCAAGTGTTACCATCTGCTGCCTAGGGACAGCTCTGAGAGATTGATTGTTCTGAAAGACGATATACTGCAAATGGGGCATGCAGATGACACTGCCCTTTACACTGACTTTCCTAAAGACTTTACATTACTTGTAAGTCTAAGAAATTTTTTTTAGAGTACCATACACCATAGCTTCAATCTTCCACTGACAGGGATGCCTCAAAAAAATGAAAACCCTTGTGGACTTCCGTGGGACTAACTGGGGTGTTTTTCACACGTTCCTTTCAGGTTTCACAGAATCACAGAATCACAGAAAGTTAGGGGTTGGCTGGGCCTTGGCATTTTTAGGATTTCCTCAAACATTGTCTATTCCCATTAAGTCATTTCAGCCAATACAGGCAGATGTCCACCTCTGTAGTGAGATGCATGGCCACTCTCCGGCGGTGCACACCAATCTGGTAACAGAGTAAGAAACAGGCTGTGCATGAAACTACCTGAGAGCTTTCAGCCCTGAGCCCTTCGGGCTGGTTTCACAGGCTGTATCACCTACGGGGCTCGCGTGAGGTTTTGTGAGGTCCCACTCCTGCAGTGATGTGACTGTGTGACCAGCCAGCCTGGTGAGGACAGCCAAGGCAAGAACTTCATTTCACCACTTCCGTATCTCTAAATATTTAGTGCGGGCTAATTGGCCATCCATTGTCTACGGGAGATGGGGACTGGTTGGGAATCATTTGGCTGAGTTTGTGCAAGTTGAAAATGGTGATTTCAGATTTTGAGAAGCAACACTAGCCATTAAGCAAGCAGCAGACTGGAGGCACTAACACTTCCCATTGATTGCACAGGCAGCAGCCTGGAGTTCTGCTGCCCAGGGATGCAGGTGCTGGGTGCTTCTGAACATCCACGTTGGCAAGTACAGCAGAAGGAAAGAGGACATCACCTGGGCCGCTGAGTTTGCATGTTTCCAGCCCCCACACAAACATGCATGTTTTCAACTCTCGCATGGGTACCTGGGAACATCCAACCTCAGGTAGCATGAGTCAGATCACTGAAGGGTGGTTTTCCTGGACCTAGTCCCAAAACCCATCCCAAAATAGCTGCTGATGAAGGACATGCCTGCTTATTAGGCAAAGTTGCTCTCTGAGAGACCTGTGCAATGAGTCCTGCGCTGGCTGCCAGCTGACTTCTTGGTAAATCTGTCTTTCTTTTATAGCTGGTGTTTTCCAAAGGGCTGAGGAAACACCTTCTGGGGCAGCCTCTGTCTGTGGGCTTGAGTTGTTGCTCTCTGGGTAAATGGGGAAGAGGATCACAACTTAGCCATCCTGGATATCCTGCTTTCCCCCTCCGTGGTCTGAAAGCATGAAAATATGATTGAATAAGCTGAAAAATTTGCAAAGTAATAACTTTTCTATTTTGTCCTGACTTGAAAACATGCTTTATTGAATATTCAGATAAGCTTTGTGCAATGTGGGATTTGCATTTATTTTCTCCCTCAGGCATATCAGATCAAACAGAAACACAAACTAGATGACACAGAGGTCTCTTCGTGGTTTGCACTGTTGCTTGCCATCTTTCACCGTAATTGGATAGGGTTTATAGCATAAATCTGCAAAAAAATACAAGGCAATTGTTTTCCGTCTGACTCTTAAGTGTATTTCACACCATTTGAAAACGTGAAGTTAGAAACAGCTTGCTAGGGTGAAAGCCTGGTGTCACAGAACGCTGTGATTTTTGCCACTGACATGAGCGGGAGCACGATTCTGCTCATTTTTCACGCAGCATCTACCCTTCTTCAGCTCTTGTCCTCCGGTCCTTCAGCCTTTCAAATGGGTGCTCAAGGCGGTTTAAAGCACACACGTTAGCGTGCTAAAATACACAACCACTCCTCAATTTCAGACCCAAAGGCTACAATAAAGTCGGCCCAGAGAGAAATTCTGCCTCCTCCCGTCATTTTCATACCGACTCAGTGACGGGCTAATGCCCGAGGACGCCACGCAAGTTTCCTTTGTGTGTACGGGACGACGCGGGGAGGCAGGGAGGGTCCGCACAGCAGAATTAATGAGCCCTCCACCCCCTTTCTCGGAGCAGGAGATGCTCGCAGCGCCGAAGTCAGTCGCGGAGCGTGAGAGCTCCGCGGGAAGGGCCGGTTGCTGCTGTGCATGCGTGTGCGGGCAGCGGGGCCGCGGCGGGGACGCGCCCCGGCGCATGGAGGCGATGCCCTGTCAGAACCAGCGGCTCGGGCCGCGGCCGCAGGACGAGCAGCCGGCGCCGGCGGGCGGCGGTTCCCGGCAGATCCGCTTCGCGGAGCCCGGCGAGGACAGCGGCTGCCCCAGCCCGGACAGCAGCAGCAGCAGCAACGGGGTGGCGGCGGCGGCGGCGGCCCCGCCGGTCCCCGAGGGAGAGGTC